>VUJU01000939.1:0-72958 GCA_009835225.1 Aphis craccivora | reverse complement strand
TCAATATTTAGGTTACAACATTTTAATCTAAATTGTAGAGAAAGAACTGAAAAAAAAATAAGCTCAAGAGTTTAAAAAAAATATATGTACATATTATTACATATTTATAGCATTTTATAACACATTGATAGATTTAAATGGATAATAAAATTTAAATTTTATAATTTATTTCATATATTATAGACATTATATATTTACGGAGGTAAACATTTGATAATTTAAAAATAAAATCCAAAGTTAATTATAAAATTTTAAATTAATTGCATGTAATATAGCTTAGAACTTTTAGAGAGTTTTTAATTTTGAGTAGTTATTTTTGGATATTTAAATAAGAGGTTACTCAGAATTTTATAGAGGACACCTGTATTAACAATATAACATTAATATTTTTGAAACTTAATAAATCGTCAACATCTTTAATCATAATTTTCTCTTTATAATTATTATGAGCAACTTTTAAATACATCCTGCAAATGTAAAATTGCCTAAACAGTATCGTTTTTACGTTTAAGAGTCAATGATTTTAAATAAAATTATTATTTAAAATTTTTTTTTACAAATATAATGTATTCCATGATGTAATTCTGTCAACTCCTTATTCTACAATCTTTCAGGTTTACATAATGTCCAAAAGTCTACACAATTTTTAAACATTAAAGTTATATTCGTTGGATGATATATGACCCATAAGTTCTACCTGGTCCCAAAATAATACTAGTGGAGTCTGACAAACTCGTTATGGCCGTTAAGTGATGTCACGAGAATTTCCCCGGGGGTACGAGTGTGTCAGTATCTGATGGAGGGGTATCCACACTCGCTATGGACGAGTTTGGTTTTCAGAAATCGATTGGCGAACAACATTATTACTTCTGCACCACTCCTGCGCACCTGTCCATAAGGCTATATATGAGGAATCCATTAGTCACAAGGAATTTGGCACCGAAATGTATTCTCTACTGCTGCATCGCCACCGCCAAATACGTGGTAAACGAATGAGGGTTTATGGTTTATCACGGATAGGTTGTGCAATGGAAATAGAAAATTCACTTCAGTGCAAGAGTTGTATTATTGTTAGCGTCCTGTTGAAATTCAAACTAAACTTTAAACTTGCATGATGCTGAATTTACAAATCCTCAGAATTTCGTTTGGTTAAAATGGATCAAAATTCATCGTATTTGCTAAAACCTGTTTGGTCATTTAATTTTTTTACGCCTAATTACGAATTTTACATTCACTTAACATTTTTTAAAAATGTTTTAAACGTAATTTAAATTTTAATAACACTTCATAGTAAATTCGTGTTTTACTACAATAGTGTTGATAAACATCAATAGTAGTTTAAATCATAATGTAAAGATATACATTTGTTTTTATCGGATTTAATATCAAAAAATAAAGCCATTATAGTTTCAATATATGGTCGTGCTTTTATCATAATATGATTAGAAAATCATTTTCTTGTATTACTAAACATAACATGAAAAACGATTTTGATGGTTATATAATATTCTTTGGCGATATATAAAAAGCCCAATTTTATTATTCATTTCGTTATAATATGCTTTATGTATTTTTATGCAATTTTTACCACTACCAGAAAAATATTTTATTTTATCGGTTTTTTTATTATTATTATTATTATTACTTCAGATATCATAATTTTATTTTTTATATCATATCATTCAAGAAAGTAAAAGTATTTGATAAACCGTTATTGTATCTTTTCACTACGACAAAGATACGGTTATCGAGTTACAATGCGCGTACACCTATACGTCGAGATCACAAAATAGTATTTCGGCACCCTCGAGGCTTGGACTATCATATCTGAAAACTCAAAAACCTTATAATACTTTATGATTTTTTTTCTACAACAACACGATTTAGTTTTCAAATGACGATTGTATTTTTATGTCCCAATACACATTTTTAAGAAACGTATCAATTTCGATTATGATTTTTGGTAACGTGTACATTGTAAAGGTGTACAAATAAATATTCGATTATATTATATTATTAATTCTTATGAAAAAAAATACGTACGTTTTGTTTATTACCCTCATTAAAATTTAAGATATATAATTTATTTATTATTACATTTTAATAAATTCCAAAAATAAGCAAAATAATAAATATTTTAAATAAACTAAGCTATGAACTAAAAATAAAGATTTATAGATAAACTAGTGTAACTTTGAAAAATACTAATTATTAATAGCAAGCTATAATATCATAATAACTTTTACCTGTCGTTGAATATTAAAAATAATATGAGATTTAACTCTAAAGTAGAATTCGAAAAATACAAAAATCAAAAAATCCCATTAAACAAAGTATAATATAATCTAGAGTAGCATTTGTGTGTTTTTATTTGGTGTCAAGAAATATAACAGAGTTATCTAAAGATAAGCATTTTATAAGTTAACATTTAAATTTTTTATTACATGATTTTTCAAGTATCTGTTAATTTACTTATCGTCTTTAACGTCTTCAGAATAATATAATATTTATATTTTATGCTGAATTACTACATATAATCATCAAAGTGTCAAAATATTTTTATGAATAGGACAACAAAATTTGCGTGTGACCTATAATACGCACCAACTAATTTTTATTAAAATAACACATTTTAAGCTTCACCCCAAAACACCTAAAGTTCTTGGCACATTTAGAATTTAATGTTTTGAAAGGGAACACGACCCACCCAGTTTATAAATGGTGAACTTGACTCAAAAATTGAACATCACACCGCCACTGCATATAACGTTAGAGCGTATTATCAGTTTTTAAGTATTTTATTAATGTTGTTTTTTACTCTATTATGTTTAAAACAATTTTCAAATAGGATAACTTTCACAACATTTTTATGTTAACTGCGTGTGCAATTTGACTTAATTAATAAGATAATATATCATGTTTGTTCATCATTGTATAAATATCAAGTAGAAAGTAATTTTAAGTAAAGTTTACAAATGATTTAAATTTGAACATTAATCGTAATATTTTATGAAATTAAAATATATTGAACTAAAATAAATATATATATATATATCTTATAAATAACGCTAAGTTTTTAGTATCTATATATTCACTTAAAATATTCGTTAATTTTGATATTATGGTAGTATATTGTTTGTAAAACTATTTTAATTCAAGAACGTTCAAAACTTATTCAAATAAATCTTAGATGACACGAAGAACACCAAATGTCGAGTATAATTTAAACTTAATATAACTTTAAGCTCCACATCCAAAACTAAAACGTAAATTATAGTAATATACTTAAAATTCCTTCAACATGGTAGGTTCCTACAAATACTAAATCAATCATAATAACAATATTTTAAAATATTATATGACATCTCATAAAATATGTAATGTATAACAAATTAGGAAACACGCCTTTTAAGCATGTTAGATTTCCAGGTTTCTATATATCATGTCACCGTGGAAGAAAATATCATATAATGATTATTGTGATTAGTTTTTTATATACACAGTAATTGTATCAAATAATAATAAATTTACTTATAAATGATCAATTTGTCATTATTTATTATTTATAGTATTGACTTTTGTAATCACGGAAATACGAATTGTGAGGTAAAGTTAACCGGCTGATTTATGTGCGAAAACAAAATGGAACACAAAATTAATCAAACTTGTATAATATTATGCTATTTAACATATTGGAGGTATAGAAATAACTGATTATTAAACAATATTATTAATTTTGATACACTTATAGTGATGCTGACCGAGTTGGAAAACTGTCATTCATAAAGAACGATGGGTTGACTTGAGAAACCATTAATAGTTTATCCAGCTTACGAAACAAAGTTTTTATATCCAAATTCTTTATAAATAACTTTCAGCTAATCAATTTCTAGAGCACAAAAAAATTTTAATAGCGTTTTAAGCTAAAAAAAAACGCAATTTTTCATTAATATATTCCAACCCTCTCATAATTCTATAGCAATATTATTATTATGAATGAGCATAAAGAAGAGTTCGGTACCTTGGAAATTCGTCAATCTTCTAATAAACTTTAAAACAAATAAAATGTCTTTACCAGTTTACTCAGCTTAGAGAATAATGCAGGGGTATTCAGAAAAACTTTGTATCATAAAATATATTTTAACGCTGTAAAGAACTAGAGAGAAGTTTATAAAAGTTTATTTATAAAAAACAACGTTTTTGAAGCAGAGACGATGGAATTTAATAAACGTTATTTTTAAAACAAATAAATATCTGTCTTTAAATAATACAAAAAGATTATTCATAAAACGTATTAACAAAACTTACATACGAACATGTAATATTGCAATTCAAATATATAAATATAAATGATAATATGCAGTATTGGTGTTTTGTGTATGTTGAGTAAAAATTTAAGAGTATTATATTCTAATATTATGTTAATAGTTTTATGTGGCTTGGTCAGACTTTAACACTATTTTACTGTAACCAATAGATTTTTAAAGTGTGATTTATCACTATAATCACTATCGTTTTATGTAGAGTTAAAACGTTGATCTAATATATTATGTTTCTATTTATATTGTTGTTTTATATATATATATATATTATATATACACCGAATTTTTGAGAAAAATAATGTGTTCTTTCTTTTCATTAATATTGATGTTATGATAGTACATATTTTATTCAACACTTGAAAATTTTATGTATTAAGTTTGAATAGGAAAAATTAACTGTAACTAACCTAACCTAACTGTCAAATGAATAATGACGAAATTTCAAAAAAAAATATTGTGAGTTCTGAAGCACATATTTTTTTAAAAATTAGTTTATAACTAGGATACACTTCGTGAATAATAATTTCAAATCTAAGAGTCACTATTATCCCCAATTTATCTTCCATCTACTACTAAAAATAAAAATTATATATATTACCAATGTAAATTATATATGTGTTAAGTACGCAGTTTAAAACCAGCAACTGGCTAACTGCCATAAAGTCAACAATAATCCAAGTCAATCAGATGTCACGACGTTTCTACAATAAACCATTAAACCCATTATGCAATTATTTTATTTATTTACTTTACTGTAGATACTTTTAATATCGTCATGACATCTAAGATCATAACCTTTTAGTCATTAAATATATAAAAATTAATTCAAAATATTTATGTTAAAAAAAACCTACTGTCTTTCTGAGTCCTATTGTCTCCTACCTCTACGAAATAATATATAAGTCATTCCTTTTCTATTAATACACTTATATGAATGTAATATATATTTAATTGTAGACATCCAATTAATAATCTAGAAGTTTTTACGAAAATATGAATTGTAATAAAAAACTTTATGATTGATATGATTATAAAATAATAATTTTGTTTTACATTCGTTCATCTAGTAAGTAATATAAAAATAATAAGCTGTATGTTCATGTTTATGTATTTTAAACTAAATAAATTTGAAAATAATGAAAACAAATTATAATTTCTTCCATGAAACTGTTGCTTTAATAATAAATAATTATACTAAAATGTTATTTTATTTCGTTTTTAATCTCATCAATAGCCTTGAGCCGGTCTTAATTCCCAATTATATTATTATTTATATAATTCAAAATTCACTGAAACACATTCCTAAGAACATTCTCACATAAAAAACGAATTTGTTTAAGATTTAGAGTTTGATTTAATTCCATCCCTCGTAATTTAATCAAAATGTATACAATAGGATAAATGATATGATTTGGATAATGAAAATATCAAATTAATAATCTGAATTATGTATGTTGTGATTATTTTATAGTAATACCTATAAATGTTTAGTGAACGCTTATAATCCTATAGTTATACAAAAAAACAAAAAAAATAATGACAACCATAATTGTTCTAATTTAATTCATAAAAATCGCACTAACTTAATTTAATGATGTAATAGTCTAATTTCAAACATGTGTTGCTAGAAAACAAACCAAAACGATTATTTTAAATAGCACAGTGTTGACCTACCGGGTGGCAGTGTAGCGGAAATTAACGTTCAATGGATTGTTAACTTAGCATTAAAGATTTATCCTGCGTTAACGTAGTCCAACTCACTAGGCCCATTGTTAGTCTTATCGTTTGGATTAACACTTCGAATAGTGTACGTGGTGTTGGCCAGTATCCAACTCCGTGGACTGATACATTACGATTATCTTGAATGTGAATAAAATTAAATTTCTGTGTTTACATTTTATTGTTGAACTATTTGGTGATTTGGTAAAGTCTTTTTCGACATATTGATTCCTATATGAATATATTGCTTGATAATATTTTTTCCAAACAATGACTTAAAATTCAAATTAATCAAATGAACAATTTACAAACACTTAAATATAATTAGTATAAATTAAAATTCTGTACACGCATTGATTTAACATTGAGTTTCTTTTTGTTGATCTATCAATTAAAAGAATATGTTTCTTTTTCATAAAAGTCAAAAGTTTGATTACTGTAAACTTTTATTGCTCATCATTAATTTAAATATCATATGTATTATAAAAATAAATAATATCGATGGATAAGAAAATAATTTGTATTTAACTTGATTTAAATCAAAGTGTTCTTTAGATTAAATTATAATTAGAGATATACATTTTTTGTGTAATGTAAAAATTAATTATTGTACAAAACCATAAAAACGCTTTAAAGGTTATATTTTAGGATGTATAGTGTTAATAACTTGGGCGTATTTTATTACGTTTGCTAAGTTATATTATTCTGAAAACTTAATTTTAGTCGAGGAATATTAAGTTAATGTGATATTATCTTTCATTATTTATATTTTTAATGTATTTTCATCTGAAAATGTGTAAGTTTCATTATGTGAATCAGAAATAAAATGAAAATGTTAAAAAAAAAAGTATTTTATGTATATTTTCTTCTTTCATATTTTAGTTTATTATTTTTGACTAATATATATGTATATGCATACAAATATAAATATTTTATAACGAAAAAAAAATACAGTTAGTTAGTTCAAAAACATAATACAAGTTTTGTCCCAAATTAAAAACGATTTCAATTTTTACCTAACCTTATTTGAGTAGTACATTTATTATATATAAATGTATTATGTAGATTATTATGAATAATTTATTATCATATTAATTTTTGTACTTATACCTATTTTTGTGTTATTCGCTTTAAAACGCATATAACAAATGTACTTACATAATGTCTGGATACGTGATGTACATGTACGAATTTAGAGTTAAAATATTTTAAAATATATTTAATGCTTAAAAAAAACATGTCAAATTACTTTGCGACTTGAATATCTTATGTATTGTTGTCTGAAAATCATATTATTTTATAATTTCTATGCACATTAACGTTCACTGTACATAGAAATACAATTTGATATGCGTACTGGCATAAAATATTACTCATGAACACATATGAAAATTTGAAAATATTTCTACTTAAATTATTTAATATATTATTAAACTTGCGGTGAGATTATCAAACACAACATTTTCAATTAAAATCAATTAATTGTCATCATGTCGGGTTACATAATATATCCCGTACCGACTTGGATAAAATATTTAATATCATTCATTAATGACTAATCAATCAATGTCAAAAGTCTATGTACCTACAAGAAATATACATTCGTATCTATAGTACTATTGAACTATTTGACTAATTAATAATATACTAACTTTAAAAAAAATTGTAGAACACTACCATAGTTACCATTTATAATAAATTTATAATTTTTAAAGACGTAAATTTAAAATGTTTTTAATATAATAAGAATAACACTATAACATTTATGTACTTCAATAAAAACAGCTGTATCATAAAAAATTCTCGTAATAAAATATTTTGTGATTGAGTAAGTTTTTAATCTATATATTTAATGTATTGTATTAATTTTCCATGATTATTATGTTTTTCATTGTTGTGTTATTTATATTTTCAACAATATTTCAGAATATTTCAAATCTTTAAAAACATTTTACTAAAATCATCAACATCTAAAATGGTTATTCATATTTAGGGCAACCTGTATGGAATTTCAGTGTGATTTTTATTATGCCCCTAATTTATATCACGAACTAATGGAGTAATGTTAGACAAAAGTTATTTTTTATAGGTTTACCATTCAACTTTCTGAAACTGAATCAGATTTCAAAATCAAAAATAAATTAATTTCATTATTCACATTATCTTGTTATTATGCAGATTGAATTTATGTTTAAAAATAGAATACTTTTTTAAAGTGGAATACACCAGTACACCACACACTTTATATTCTTACTCTACCCGTTGTCCTTATGGTAGTGAACTACTCAATTAATATATTTATAAAACTCTAAACATTAACGTTTAAGTTATATGCTGTAGAAATATAATATAATTCCTATTATTTAACCTAACCTGCCTATTTGCAGCAGTTTATTAGAAACAGATAATATTATGTGATCGCTTATACATCATAAAAAAGTCATTTGACTTCGAACGGCTAACGATTAAGACCGAACGAAACTCCTTAATGCCTTTCAGTCTTTTATATCCTCGGCTTTTATTCCTCGCTATTGTGAGATTTAATGAGGCTCGATGACTAGCTCTTTGCACTATTATTCGTAACGTAACGTAATAACACTGCCTGAAAAATTTGGGCTAAACCTGAAAATCTATCGAATATATTATATTGTCATTGTTAACGTGTAAAGGTTGTGAGGTGGATGCGTGAATGCTAGCAGTTTTCTTTAATGATAAATTATTATCAGCTATTACCTTAAAAATTGTATTTTACTTGGACGATTTTCGTCGCTCATCGATGGTCTCATAATATTTAAATGCATTTTTATAAGTACCAAGCGAATTACGAATCCACGTTAGAACGTATAATGTTATTACGCTATATCATAGATTTCACTAAAAGTATTCAAAACCATCGCCTTCGTCCGCGTGTGCAGGTTCAAAGTTATTCTGTGGAGCTCAGATTTGATAAAGTAAAAAATACCCATGTATCATTTGGCGATCCCGCGCACCTGAGATGAGACTTGGTCTCACGTCATTAGGGACCGCTCGTCAATTGCATACACAGACCATGTGGGCTAGTATGTTGACGATAAAAATCCATACAATCACTGGCACACAAGAAAACAGTCGGTGTGTTATTTCCTCTAAAGTGATCGTATTTTTTACTTAGTCGGCTGTTGACGGGCTCACGTAGAAATACAAATCTACGCCAGCTTTATACACAGATATTCAATGTATAAACGGAGTCTGATGGACCGTCGGATAACTGTTTTGCAAAACTTCTCATACCAAAAAAGATAAACAAGAAAATCATAATCACCTACAATAAACTCCACTGTATCCATTTCAACGAGTATGATACCGATGTGACGGTTTTATATGTCGTCACAACGTCATACATATTACACGTGGTAGGTAGCAATTTCTGTTTACTCTGTCTATCTGCAATTTAATCGCTATACCCGTCATATTAAAACTCGAATCGCTACTGCATTACACTCCACTTGCGCCTGTCTGTTATTTAAGTACCCACGGCCAAGTATATATTCTCATGAATACCCACGCCCATAGAAATAGAATTATTATATTATATTTCTGATACTACGTAATGAAAATATCGATACATGGAAACCGAATCCTCTGTAATTGTACACATGAGTGTTCGGTAATACTCCAACACTTTTGTATACACTATCGACCTCGTTGAACTATAACGAAGGTGTTTTTTACGATGCATCTAGTGGCGTAAAAATGTCTATGGTTTCACTTCAAACTTTCAAATTCCTAATGAACACCAAATACAGGCAGTGGTTTTATTTTCATTTATATACTATAACTATTTATTTTTCCATGCAATTGTTTTTTCAGATTTTTAAAAGGATCCTTGTATTTGTTGTGCCTAAACGTACTTTGAATAAAAGTTATTCAAAGGCAGTTTTTTAACAAGTTTCTAATAGGTCAATAAATGGAATAATCTATTTGCATATTAAAAAATTATGGTTTATTGAAGTTTAGCATAAAAATAAATTAATTACAGAATTGCTACTTATTAATTTTCTTAAAAATGTCTAAAAATAAAAAAGTTGAATTTATTTATTTATAATTTTGTATTTTGTATTTATTAGTTCTGAAATACACAATATATTTGGTTAGTATCGTAAGATATATTATATTATTATATACAACTTAAGTCTAAACTATGTATACAAATCGAGTTATATTATATATGTTAAATTGTATTTTGATGATAACAGCTAGTCTTTGAAGCTGTATCTATTTCAATAAAAGTTATCAATCAAATCATTGAAACAAATAAAATGACATTAGCTCCATTACAACATATAATTCAACTTATTTATGATGGGTTACATTGATTTTTTCCTTAAAATAAAAAAAAATGTTTATGTGTTTTTAGTTACCTTTTGATACATTAAAAAAAGCCCTTATCCACTTGTAAAATTTTAAGTGATTTTGTATATTATAAGACACATAATGGAGCAGGTTTCCAATATAGCTTTGCCAAACCCCAATAAATTGCTCAAAACTGAAATATGAAATACACCCATGTAACTATTATAATTTTACAGTAATTTAAAAAAAAAAAATCTACGGAACCACTCATTGATCGTGTTAAAAATCTGTTTATTTATCATTTATTATTAATTTTCCCAAGTGGAAGTAAACTTTAATCGATTTGTTAATTGTAGATATAACTTATTATACTTAGGCCAAATTACACCAAGGTCTGTTCAAACTACCACTGGATTGCCCATCTCGGCTGCATTTTTCCCATTAAAGAAGGTTTATACATACAAGGATATGACCGAAAACTTAGGTACAATAAAACCAAATTACACCAAGCGTGGTATTTTATATCTGTTTATTTTTCCCGGGTAAAATCAGGTAATATAGTTAGTTTACATACAAATAAATTTTATTTCAATGATCTTAAGTTAATGAAATTTACATACTTCTAGTGATAGTAATCACTAATTATAAATAATAACTTCCTTCAAAACGAAAAAAATTAAAAGTTCTAATATTTTTAATGGAACTATTTTATAATTTAGCGATGAATAACATTGATATAAAAATAGAATACTTTAGTTGCACATAATTCCAGGTATTCCAACCTAATAATAAAATGAAAATAATGAAACAAATATAAACTGAGACCTGAAACGAGAAAAATGAAACGAATTATTTTTACTGAAAGAACTGTTTGGTTTTTATTTATTATTTAAGTTTTAAATTTATGTCATTTTAAATCTTGATACACTTTTTGGCTGTAAGAATAAATTTTTATTTTGTATTAAGTTCTTGTATATATTCCATTACTGTACATGAACCGATTCTAACTTTTATTTTAAATTTCAATAATATATACATTATACATATTGCACATTTTTATTTTCAATTTGATGCTCTTCAAGTAAGGAATCAAATAGTTTATGGCAGTTTAAGAATCTAAAATATAACTTTTCAAAATAACAAAACTTGTACATGTAAAATTTAAATACAAGTAAACATACATAGACGTGTGTTTATGTAAACAACGTTACAAGTATTTTAGTTAATTTATCTTAATTTGTGGAACAATTCGAAGTGATTTAGCTCAGCATAGTAACTTTCGGTTATTTGTGTCAGGTTTTGTGATTAACTATTACCTTCATTAACCAACTATGTAAGTCAATCTGTAATTTATCATGATTATTCTATTAGTTTCCCAAAAAACACTTACAACTTCTGTTATTTATATTCTATTAAACTGAATAGATAAAATTATTTACAAGTTTTCTGTGTACACTTACACAAAAAAAAATAAATTATTTATTCAGATAAATAGCATTTTTATTTAAATTATTACATCATGAATTTAGAAATTACAGTCAATCTATTACCAAAAATAACTTCTACGAATAATAAATTACTTATAAATATATTATTTAGTAAATTGAAATTCTTTTACGATATATTATCTTGATTGACATAACGTATAAGCTACCTATATCATGACCTATTTAATTTCATACACTTCAAAAAAAAAAAAAACAAAAAAAGCAAATCAATTATTTTCATGTATACTAAGGGAAATATTGATTTACTTAAGCTCGTACGTACCCAGTTCATATCTATGATACACATTATGATAACTTCAAATAAAATTTAAGTACTTGTTAGGTTAGGTTACGTAAATAATGACAATAGTGCACAAAGGAATAAAAGTAATGTTGGCATATTATACTAATCTGTATTGTACGCTATAAACAGTTATATAAACATATTATTATAAGCTTGTTATTGTATGAAAATAAATATATAAAATTTAATGTAATAATCTAAATTTAAAATAATAACAATAATAAAAACAACAATAATAATTGTATTTAATGCCCAAAAACAATTAGTATAATTAATAAAAAATATTTTAAATAATACACAAAATTACTTAAATACAAATACAATTATAAATAATAAGACAAAATTAATTACTTAAATGAAATTTATTAAAAATTATTAATAACACGATAACAAAGTCAAAATCTTTAATATTATTACACTTCACAATTATTCTTTTAATAATACCAAAATTATAATAAATTGTATGGTGGTAACAGTAATAAAGAAAAGAACAGTCTTTCTACAGTCAAAATATGGCACGTTAAAAAATATATCATCTATGCTTTGAGACAACATTTATTATTATTAATAAGATTATCGTTGTACCTAGTTTTAAATTAAATAAAGAATTAGTGACAACTGAGTTATCAAATTTATAGTAAAGTATATGGGAAAATTATTTTGGACCTTTTCTATTTTATTAATTAACGTAGATTGGTAGGGATTTCCACATAACCGAACCATATTATAAAACGGGATATACAAGTGCATAGATAATTATTTTTAACAGGCCAAATCATTGAACAAAAGAAGATTTTTGCATATAAATCCTAGACTTTGCATTTTTTTATCATATGTTACAATAATTAACTTAGTTCTACAAAAATAATTTGTAGGAGTTATTCTAAAATCCTTGAAATTATTTTCAATTTTAAAAGTTTTTTACCTTTTTATGTGATTATATCAGATAGAGTACTTAGTACCAAATGAGTAGGTACCATATACATATTATTAAGCATTGAGTATGGTTTTTGAAATAAAAACTCTATGGTATGAATAAAATCCATTTTAAAAATTTAAAACGTAGATATTCAAAATATATAACTACCTATGTTTATTTGTTTTGCATAAAAATCGTTCCATGCGTCTATCATACACTATGTACATTGTGGTTTTATATTTGTTACTTATTAGACTTAAAATAATTTTAAATTAATAGAATAAACAATAGAATGTAATAAACAATAGAAAATCAATGGGTAAAAAACATTGTACATAATACCTACATATAATATGTATATATTGGTTTCTTTTTTACTGTTAGCACAAACAGTATAAGAATAGCAAATTCTCTAGGGATTCTGTTTCTATGCCATCCGGCTTAGTATTTCCTATCAATATCCAACTCACGATGTGATTCCAAAAAAAAAAAAAAAAACACTGACTCGACCAACACAATGACGTGACTCTAAAAAATCACAAAAAACAAAAGTTTAAATTTTCTTTCGATTTCGGCCATTTAAAAAAAAAAAACTTGGATATTTTGAAGAAAATATTTGTTCTCTTTATACTTTTTTATTAAACTACTTTGCATCTGATTAAATTATATATTTTAAAAAGAATAACAATTTTATTTGAATATTTTATTACTATTTTAATTTGTTTAAGTTGTTATTCACAAGTAATAGAAATCGTCAACTATTTTATTCAAACAATGGTACATTCAAATGCAATGTTTTCAACAAAATAATTCAACTTATCATATAACTAATAGTAAAATATACTTACTAATATAGTCCTATGGACAGTCATAGCTAGAAACGTTTATTGTATACAGTATACAAAGATTTATTATTAGATTCAAATTTAACACATAAATTACAGTAACATACTATAATATGACGAGACACACTTAACATCTACTGTAAAAAAGTGCAAATACCTACTTTATTTTACATACTTTTTCCTATGAAATCGCTTTTCAAATGCAAAAATGTTTAAGTAAATCTGTCGTCGTTTAGAAAACAGGTTGGGTTGGTTATTACTTATCAGTAAGGACGATACTAAATATTAAATTTTTTTTTGGTACAAAAGTAATTAGTGAAATTATGTAAATACTTCCAAAGCATATGAAAGCAACTAGTGTCAAGTTTTATGCAAATTTCCTTGTTTTATTTTTTGTTGTCATGAGTTTGAAAATAATTGTAATACCGAAACACACATAATAATATACAAATTATTTACTGTGTAAGTACTATGTACTTTATGGATTAGACCAATGAAAGAAATAAATATTGATAATTTTAAAGTTTTTCCGGTACATCAAAGACATACATTATTAAAATAACATACTTTTAATGTTAATATGTGTTCGTTTGTTTCAATTCATATAATTTCGACAAGATTTATTACATTAGTGAATGCAATTTTAATAACAAAACAGTGTTTTTGATAAAGAAAAAACTGTTTAAATTTATATTTATTGAACTCATAGTTTCTGTGTACTTTTTAAAATAAATATAATATAATATAAACATATAACTAATGAGCACCTGTGTATAATTTTGTTAAAATTAAAAAAATAGTTTACGGATACACTAAAAACCGTAACACTCCTTTAATATACAACAATTTATAATACCTAGTAAATTAAATTTATTTAATAACTTTTTTTCGAAAATTCTTTACTGTCATTTTTTTATGATTAACTAATGTTATAAATATTGTGCGATAACATCTCCCAGCACAGGTCCCAATGTGGTCATAAAAACGCTAGCAGGCTGTAAATACGTGCCCTGCTCTAATTAAATTCGAACGTGTGTTCTATTAATCTAGTCTGGATGAAATAAAAAAAAATCTGCGTATACTATTCCTCAGTTACCGTAACAGTGAAAATATGTTCAAGATAGATGAAAATTAAATTATTAAATGTGCAAAATTCAATTTATAACAACACGAAGTACGCTAAAGACAAAATAATACATCAAATTGAATGAAACGTGTGGTATTTTCTCGTACATCATAATAATACACTTGCTTTTCAACCTGTACCATAATTATTAAAACATCTCTAGAGATTAAAACGATAGTTTCATAACAATTATGTTGTGTATAAATTATGTTTCTCGACATAATATCATATATTAATCATCAAACGTTTAAGATACCAATATATATGTACTTATACTATATATTGTATACAATACGTTATTGTTGTAGAATACTGGCACTATCATTATTATTAGTTTTAATTTTAACTACTTGTTTATTTATATTTAAAACCGAATAGAGTGAAAATCTATCAATGTGTAAATCAATCTTTATAAATTGATATTGTACTACTAAATTAATTACAAATTAAATGTTAGTACTTTTATAAAATTTCATTTAAAAAATTAGAAATGTATTATTTGTTTTGAAATAATTTATAGTAAATGCATAATTTATATTTCGTAATAACTATTTAAGCATACGAATTGTAATATAAACATAACATTTAATTTTATAAGAGTATTATGAGACTATAATATACTTTATTAAAAATAAAAAAATAATTGTAATATTTATATAACACACCAACTTTGACCAATGAATACATTGCAGTCGAACCTTTTTTTCTTATAAGTTATAACTAATCCTTTTTTTCTTATAACATATTTTAAAAATGTCGTTCTAATCATTCGTAAAACAGTTTATTACAATAAACTTTTTACTCCATTTTGTTGATTAAACATTAAACAATCATTGATTTCAATATGTTTTTAATATATAATAGTAAAATGTTAAAAGTATAAAAAAACATTAATATTTTAACGAATGACTGTAATCAAACGATAAATTAATTTGTAACCAAAAGTGTTTACGTCACAAAATATTTTCATAATTAATTTAACAGTCAAATAACACACGTCTTAGCATATATTATAAGTATAATAAAATAATGTGAATTGTCAAAGTTGGGATAAAAAATGAAAATAATAAATAATGACGCTATAATATTCAAAAAGAACATATTATTATAATAATAACTATTTGTTAAAAATAATTTGCGGATAAAAATTCATCAGCCATCTGTATTGTAAAACAATTTTTTTATATGCCCGATAAATAAAAATTGAAATTGTATCTATTAATAATCTACGTATATTTACCAATGGCGTCTAATCGTCTGATCTAAACTTATTGTGAAGTTCAATATAATTCTTTAGACTATTCAATATACATTTTTAAAATCGATTGTATATCCAATAATCATAATAATTATTACTGTACTAGGTATGTCAGTGATAATACCGTATAAATTCCTTTTAAGACACTATTACTTAAATCCGGGTATTTATTACTTTGCTGTTATGTGGTATCATGGTATAGTGTTATACGTGTATACTTACCAAAAACTTTATTTGATCGTTTGTGGAGTTAATAATTGTTTCAAAAATTTACTATAATAAATAAAAAGAGTGATAAACGAAATAAGACAAGTATAAAGTACTAATACCATTATAATTATATGACATGACAACAGTGTAATACCTGTCAACCAAACCAAAAAAATGTATTAATATCCCAATAGATACGACACACAGTAATACTTGTCTAAATCCATCGAAAGTGTATGGAAAGACTTAATACATTAACGACTTGAACTCATAACCAGAAGACGATAAATCGATTATTTTTTTGATCAATATTTTTGACACATATAGTTGTATTTCTCAATGTTCTACCAATCAAACTCGCGCACATATAAATCCATTATTTATAAAATTATCCGTTAGTAAAATGTTCTAATTCAAAAAAAGAAAAAAATACAAATATATTATTTAAAACTTATATTGTAGTAATTTTACTTATTTTATATAAATAATATTATATTTATACTATTTAAAGATTTAAAGTGTACGTTATCGGTGAGCGTCGATCATCGATCCACATCGACTGCGACGAAAACGTTGACCAATAATTTTATTATTTATGTTTTGTATTACAGTCAACTTTTAACTTACAAGTTTGGCGAGTACTGTACATTATGAATTACAGATGCATTTTGTTTAAATATTTTATTTGTTTTCAATTAATTAAGATTCGGATACCAAATGATGATTGTGGCCGTCTCCTACAATATAATTAGAAAGTTTTATTCTTAACTATAATTAAAATGTCTATTTAAATGATAAATTATTTAGTGTTGACTAAAAATTACTATTTTATATCCATGGACATATACAATGCATTGTCTTAATCATATAATAATTAAAAGAAAATATATTACCTATTCTTGATAACTTTAAATTCGTCGTCAACCAAATAAATAATAGTGTCATAGTATTTCTTTGATATTAACATCATGAATAGAGTAACTTTTTTGATTTCTAGATTTAACATTATCAAAAGTAATCGATTAGTAAATAAGATAATATAGACTGGATTTTAAAGTTTTACTCATCAATTAACTCTGTTAAATGTAACAGATTTTTAACACGACTGATTTTTTTCATTCAAAAAAAAAAAATAAAATACAGTTTATCTAATCATAAAGACTATTTTAGTTTTTGTAACAATTAATAGCAACCCTATAAGTACAAACAAAAATAAATATTCGATTTCTATTTTTCAAAATAAGATCTCTGCATGAGCCCATATTTAAAACGTAAATTTTTAAAAACTTTATACATACATAGTATGACGTTAAATAATAAAACCTCTTTATGTACACCAAAAGACTCTATTTACACTAGTACACTCATAATCTAAGTCCGAATAACATTTTAAAGTTACCTCCTAATATTTAATATTATAATATTATAAGTAGGTGGTTAATATTATGAAATACAGTATTAATAGATGCTCAATGCTCAAATGTGCTTACAATGGTAGAATTATAGTTGAATAAATTGTATATTTCAACAAATATTCGTCTATTATTGATAATAGTATGGGAAACGATATTTGAAAACTGGTGTACCGAAATTGCCTATACAACGCGCCGGCTTATGGACAAAAAAAATTATTATTATTATAAACATAGTAATGACCATTTATTATTAACTATAATTTTAATTTTTTGTCTATGTTTTTAACATACTATTATTGATGAATCAATAAATCCATATTATCTTTTTAAGAATTATAAGTTTTCGATGTCCATAATTTACACGTTTTTATTTTTTTTATTTAACTGTAGCAATAATAACTAAAATTGCTCTTTAAATGGCAGAACTATGAATAAATAATCAAGAATAAGACAATTAGTTTAGATAATTAATTAACAACTATAAGTTCCAATCCAAAAAAAAAATTGTATTTATAATTTTTATCGTTGCAACCCGATAAATATAAAACACAATACATCACAAACTGGCAAAATGAACATGTACAAATCTAAAACCATTTTCAATACTATTCATTATAATACATAACCATACAAAGACGTATTATGTACGTTTATGGTTTGCGTATTTACCATTTGAATGTACATCGTAAGATGGGATCAAGACACTAACCGATTGAAAACCCGTTTTGTCTTCTCTGTACAAGTAATTCAGTCGATAGCCAACAAAACATTGTGCATACAATAATTCTGTATATTTTCTATGATCGACTGGTGTTTAATCTATCGTCACTGGTGTAAAGAATAGTTAAATGGATAACACTGTTGAGTTTTAGTGAAAAGGATAACTGTTATTCTCGTTAGTGTGTGTGTGTGTGTGTCTGTGTGTGTGTGTTCGTGTTTGTGTGTGTGAGTTTGCGTGAAAGTATACGAAATAGCATTCAGTGCACGTGGAATATATTATTAGTCGACGCCCGTACAACGAAATGGTTGTGGGTGTCGTGGTTGGAGGGAGTGAAAACGCCCTCGGCCATTGGGTCCGGACCGGATGCACGTATTTATCGCCCTAGCCGATCGATGGCGGTGGCGGCGTTTGTCGTTTTCTACATTTGTGTGCGTGTGTGTGTAATAAATCATCGCCGAATCCTCGCCATAGCATATATACACTTAAATTCGGACACCCTTCCACGCTGACACCGTTGCACAGTTGCAAAAGGGTAACGACGAAACGAACGGACGGGGTAGTGTTATTAATGGTTTTCGTCAATTATTAGGACACGGACAGATGGATTGACTTTTATAATCTGACTGTATTAAACACGCTCGTTCTCATCCTCTCTCTCACTATCTTTCTCTGTATAACCATTCACACTTTCCTGTCCACGTAGACCTCGTCTATTGTACAACATCAGCCTAGAGGTAAATTATTTTATTTTTCTCGTCCGTTGGAGAGAAAAGCTCTGACAATTTATATACCTATATTCTGTCTCTTGCGTGGTCTATATAAAATTAATACCTTCCCTTTGAAATGGCTATACAGCGACCACATTAAATAAATATTTATCAATTATCAATTGAATTAAAACCTATCCGTATGTTGTCTAACTTCTGTTTCTCTTGTCCAACGAAAGGACAACCTAGGTAAAAACGACAATCATATAGTACTAAAATATATTATTATATATATATATATTGTAAAATATATCCATGTGACGAAACGTCCGCAAGTACTTAAATTGTGTAATATAAATATGGTTTATTAGATCGTAACCAGACTGCTGGCAGTATCTAATTTTACCTACCAAAGACTGCTGCTAACACGTTATACATCAGGGCACGATATACTATTTGATGACAGTCAAGTGGCATAAGCGTATTATTTACTTTATTTATTTGTATCATTATTATAATAATATATACTATACTATTATATTATGGCATTTCATGGAAATAAATTATAAATTTGTTTTTTTAATTTTATTAATTAACATTTAACCGGCGACAACAAAAAACGATTCACAACAGTTCGATCAAAATGTCTTTTTTGTTTTAAATATTATATATTATAACGAATGACAAAAGTTATAATAATATATCATATTTAACTTAACTCTGTCTCTGTGCTATCGATTCGCTATATGTCATGATATCATATTATTTAATACAGTGTGAAAATACGAGTACATAATAATATTATACGGTTTGGATGGTATATCATAATAATACACACAGACACAAAACTATTATACCATTTAATTGCATATAATAATAATGCTAATGTACTAGTGCCATACATAGTGTATTTAATTATTCCTATTTAACGACTATAATTCTAAATAATAATATATATATATGTGTGTGTGTGTGTGTGTGTGTGTTAGATCTAATTTAACTTTGAACAACTATAGTACATTATAATACGTCGTTTCACTCGCTAACTAATAATAATAAATACGCTATACGTTTTTGACTAAAGCGATGAGTTTTTCGATTTTAATCACTCGAGTTTAAACTAATTATAAATCATACACTATAGATTATATTATAGTATAATACAATAACGAATCATTTTAATTACAAAAACAACAATAGGTGTATCCTACACACTTCATAAACACGTTTCTAAAACTCAGTTGAACAATATTCGAGAAATAACTAACTAAAAACTTATTTTTAATTACCTGATATATACTGACAAGCACTACTCACAGACTTTAAGTTAACTAGTTCCAACTAAAATGCACATTTTAAAATAACTAAATAAATTAACTTATTTAGTAAGCACTACACGTAATAGTATTATTAATGATCTCACGTAATTATTTTATTAGTAACATTGTTCATAATTGTTTTTTTTAACTCTGTTATTGTTATTATTTAAACTATGACAAACGATAGAGATTTTTACATTTAAATACACCAACTATCTATTAAAAGGTATAATTTAATCAATTTCTAAGTTAAGTTTTGCCATAGTTATACAACAGATTGCAAAGAAACATTACAATTTAACTATTTCAACAGCCAAACACAAATTTACAGGTAACAAATACCTTATGAAAAATTTTGATTTTATTTTCATATATAAATATACCTACTTATTTTTTTTGTATTTGAATTTTATTTAGGTCACATCGGACTCTATTTTTTGAATTATACTTACGCTAGATAAACACATTAATTTCAGGGAAAAACTTTTACACTCATATAGGTAGAAAACTACATTTCATTTAAAAACGTCACTTTTAATTAATGATGACTAAAGGTGAACAAAAGATAGAGGCAGCAGAGTTTTTGTTTGATTATGTAAAATGTTATTTTTTATTTTTCTGGCCAAAATACGATAGTATTCTAGTTCCTCTTTTATAAAATATACTGGTGTTTGTAGTCTGTAGAATGTAAAATATTACAATTAATATAAAGATGCAATAAGTTTTCTCCTCTTCTAGTTGATATATTCAATACATATAGAAATATACATTTGTTTTCTTAGAGAATGTTATAATATTCCAAAATGAGATATAATTTGTCAGTATTCAGTTAATAAGAAAATCCAGTTTTCTTCTAGTTTCACGAAAACTGGAAGAGTTTTGAATTATCTTTTGCTTTCATAAAATATTCAATAATTTTTTTTCCGATAATATTAATACTTATTTTTTTTTTTTAATTCTTCATATAACTCCATGATATATGGAATTTTGAGAACTTGGTAAGTAATAGCATTATTTTTACATTTTTAAATCGGAGAGATTTACTCGCAGATGAAGTGGAATCAGTTCACTCAAATTGGTTTAGTGATTTAACCTCATTCCTTTACGAACGTATAATAACGTATCAACAGAACTCGTTGATTCATTAGAATTAATGATATGTTGAACCTTTAGTTTGTTGATAATTTTAATTGGAATGTTAGCACTAGACACATGACTCATTTTATCGAGTATTCGTGACATGATAATTAGTAAAGTATAGGTTTATTGTGTCACTAAAACAGCGGTAGAGAGGACAAAGTCCAATAATTTATTTTTTATATTTGACTGCAAATGATAATTGAAAAGTATTCATACAATTTAAATTTAAATTACGACTAACAGTTATAAATTACAGAAATAAATTAAATATATGATAAAGAACTAAGCTATAACTAAGATCCAATATTATTAGCAGTATGGAGCATTATATGGAGTGGATTATTGAAATTATAGACTATGAAACAGCATTTAATATAAAATTGAACTTAGCTACATATTTTGTGAGAAAGGATTTTAAATTACACGACCTATAGTTGTTCAGAAGTATCTAAGGCACCATTAAAGAGAAAAGATAAGAAATTTATAGCTAACCTATTTAATCTAATTATTATCTCTTTTTATCTATTTCTACCAATAATATATGATTTCAAGTGTAAGCTGCAGATACTTATTACCTATTGAGAATAATTAATGGATAATAAGTGAACTTACGTGATCCTTCATAAAAAGATGTATCCTTTTTAAAGGAAGAACGTTTTTAAAGATATCCAATAGAGCATAACAAATAATATCTATGATTCTAATGATTTTTAAAAAAATAACAGATAAAAACAACAACATAGTAGTTATTTACTACATTCTAAAATTATAGAAATTAACGTAAGGAACGTGTACGTAATAAACTGCGTATGGATAAAAAAACTTTTCGAAATAAATATAACATTAATAGTTCTTAAAGATAATACGCAAATAATGCGTCAATCACTTTTTGAAAACATTTTGATTTTAGTGAAATTGATTTTATAATATTCAACATAATACAAATATATATTTAGGTTATTTCAGTATAACAGATAATCTGTTAAATATTAATTACAATTTTAATTCTAGTAGTAATTTAATTCAATTTGTTAGATTATTTTTATTTTTATTTTATTTTATATCTATTACTTATCGTAATTATTGATAATAATTTACCAACATTACCTGTTCTCGCTATTGGTCTAAATATTTTACTTTAGTATTAAATCATAATCGCAAAGTCTTTATTCAATATACATGGAATACTTATTATTACGACTAACTTTTAATCATTATAGTATTACTAAATGAAAAGGGTAATATTCTTGGGAAAACAGTCTTTCATCTATTATAGGTTTATTAAACGTAACAAAATGAAAGAATTTTTATGAAAAAGCTAGATAAACTGTATTATATTTGACGGCAAACTTGCAAACCGTATATTATATACTGGTTATTATGAATGACGACTATGAATAACATATGAAGCTAATGAGTAAAAAAGTATCTTGTAAAATCGTTTTTTCAGAGTAGGTTCGAATGTAAGTTAACTTAGCAAGATGGAACAAAACATTATTTTTCCATCATTATAAAAAAAAAATGATAAAACAAAAAGAGTAAATATCACATGTGAATGTACTCGAAAATAAATTCTTTTTCTAAATAAGCTAAATAAAATTGTTACACTTTAATCTCATTATAACACTATCAATCAAGTTAAAAATAATATTTTTGACAAACAATAATTCACATAACTCATAGCCATAAAAAAAAAAAAAACCAACATAAAATAAATTCTTTGTTAATATCTCTCAACAACCAAACAAACACAAACATATCATTACGCAAGAACTTACTGCGAGACTAGAACGATTAAAAATAAAATAAAATAATAACCAATGGCTAAAATTGTAGTTATTTATAATTGTTTTGTAAGTTGTGGTGAATTTATTGAAAAACGTAAAATATTCAATAAAAACGATCATAATATTATATAAAACGACACAGCTTGAGATGTCCGTGTGTGCATTTCAAATACTGTTGTTATTCTGTGGCCGTATATGTATTAGCGATTAATAGCGAATTAGTGCGATATAACCCTGCGAGATTTGGACAAAAATCAAAAAGAGGTTCGGTGTATGCGAATGCGATTATTAAAGGAGTTGTGTGCGCGTTGCGTTTATTGAAAAAATTCAGTAGAACGGAAATAATAATATGAGCCGTGTATCCGTAAGCAAAAAGTCGAATCAGATTATAAACGGCAGATACGTGGTTCGGAAACAAACTAGAAAAAAAGCTTACGAATGTAAATACATATCGAAAACACAGTGTTGCGGTTAATATAATAATAATAAATAATAATCGAATAAGACTACACTTCTGCCGAGGAATAACACCGTAGAGCACGCTCCGGAACACATCGGTCGGTGGTACGTACTCGTGATTTATATCACACACACACACACACACACACAATATATTATTATTACATTTTTGGTGGTCGATATACAAATTCAAAGCACATCGCGGAAACAGTTCGGTTTTCTCAGACATCGCGGCCATATAGCTGAAACGACTCTTGAGTATCGCCGTCGAACCCGGGTATCATAGTATAGGTATGTAACACGGATCCAACTAAAAAACCAGACTAAAGAAAACTACTCGCGATTCGCGTAAGTTACCGAGTGCATAATTTCATCGTCATTATATTATTATTGTTGTTGTTTGTCGTTTTTGTATTCGTTTCACGACAATAAATCAAATTTCCGTGAATAAAATTTTATTTATAACGCTTGAAACGAAGAAAATACTTCTAAGAAAACAGTGGTATTTTACATGTTTTAGTAGTATTATAATTTTTCTAACGAATCGTTTCACTCGTGTTTTTTATAGTACGCGTCAACTATTGATTTGCACAACTGTTTTAACTGTTCGTATAAGTATATTATGCGTATTTTTATATTATTTTTTTTTTTTAATGATCGACACGATTTTAACGCTCTCTAATAAAATATATTGTGTTAGTCTTGTTATATTCTCGTTACATATTTTCAATGTTTTTAATTGTATCTTAGATATATAGGTTATTTAACGAATACATTTGATTTAAAAAATCACTCAAGTGTACAGTGGTGTAGACAAGTTAACTCAATACCAACCATATATTTGACTTTAAAAATGATAGCAGTGAGTATGCGTCATATTTTTTTTCCTACATACATAATCCTAATGTGGCTGACGGCCAAATCAAGTTATTTTATTTTCTGCGATATATAAAGTTGTGTATATTACTAATAATATATCATATAGTTGACAATAATTCTTGATTTAAACATTCATACTACCATATTTGGTTCGTTTAAAAATAAAAAAAAAAATAAAAATTCTATACTCAATACTAATATCATGTAAACTTATCAAATAGTATAAGCAATATAATATTACGAACTATTTATATTCAATTTTATATCTCAATCATTATAATACATTTAAATATAAATTTTGCTTAAAAAGTGTGTACATTATGGTTTAGTATATTTCATTGTAATTCAATAAATCTTGATTTTGAACTGTGAAATTATAAAATATGATAATACATTTTTTAAATGAAAATACTTGGTATTTAATACTATGTTACTGCATAAACGTATTAATAATTATAAAATTTGTTTACAAATATATAGGTACAATAAGCTTCAATAATAATGAAGAAAATTTGACTAAGAACTTTGATAGGAAAAACCATCCGAAACGAAACTCCTGGGTTGTGGTTAGTTGACAGTTTTTGGATTTTATTTTCATAACATATAGAATCTTTAAAATAAAATACATATTAACTAGTTTCTATAATTAAATTTAATAAAAATGTTATTTAACCAATTATAATAACGCATCAAAAAGCATTGTTTTTTTTAATTACATTAACAAAGTTACGTAATAATTAAATTTAAAGTTAAACTACAATAATTGAAAGAAGATTTTGATGTATATTTAACTTGTCTGAGAAAATTCAGTTTCACTGTACTTTTCACCAACAAACTTTTCATTGCCTGGAATCCAATTACCGGAAAATGGAGAAATTCTAAAAGGAAAATACCATGTGTTCAGCAATAATTATATTTATATCGTTAACCAATGATACTCATGATTCGGTAAATGTTAGTAATATGTAATATTCTAAGGGATATGTTTTGTTGTTGAATATTATTATTGTTATGCAACAATAACGCTATGCATATTATCCAGTAATTATTACCCAGATGTTGCAGATGACAAAATTTATTTCATACATTATTTCCAAACATTATGAGAAACTATATGTGTTGACGTTTCAAAATTTATAGTGATATTTCAAATTTTAAATCAAACATTTAAATTTGACTTAAGTTTAAACCCTGCAATGTATAAATAATATTTAATATTATTATAAAAGTGATAAACAAGGCAAAAATAATTTAATCCAACTCTCAACAACTTATTATAATATTTCATTGTGTATTTTGCTTTTCCATAATAATAATAAATTACATTTATTTTAATACTTTGAATAAGATGGTATTTTTCTGTCATAAAAAAAAAAAAATACTCACAAAATGTCACCACGGAATTTACAACCAACTAATTTTGTCTTTAATTTTAATTAATTAGCGTAATATTATTAATCACAACAATGATATACTAAAATTATAACGGTGCACTGTATAATAAATATGATGTCTTATAGTATTATTTTATATTAATTAAAGTGTCATTTAATATGATTATTGTATACAAATTCGTGTAAAAAAGTGCTAACAATGAGCAATTCGTAAATTCTTGGCAGCTACGTAAGTTGTAATGAAATTTTTGGATTGAATTGAATGAAAATCCAATTATTTGTGATAATTAAAAAGACAACTACTTATTATTAATATTATGAACATATCAAAACTTATAACAATATTGAATAACGAATAACGATTATATCATATAAACTATATAAAACATAAATATTATAATATAATTATTTTATATTATAATATTATTGTACTATTTGTCTCTGATAATTTCTTGCATATTTCAAAAATAATTAATAAAAAATTTTTTTTTAAATCAATTTGATAAACTCATTTGAAAAATTAAAGATAAATAAACATAAGTTAATAGTAATTTAATCAATAACAATAAAAATAATTTTCAAATTAGGATTTGTAGGTTTACAATTTAAAAAATAAATGTATATAGAATATAGTTTATCTATATCTTATTAGTCAAGAACTCTGAAGTCAAAGAATAAAATCAGAATTTAATACGTAATATGATCACATTTTTAAATCGATAATACGATTCACACCGAAAAGCTCCTTACTTAATTACATTCAAGTTAATTATATTATTAAAATAAAAAAAACTGCGTTTATCAAATTATTTTAACTTGAGTGCACTAGCCATTTGGATAACGATAATAAATAAAATCATATATACCTATATTCTATTAAAACTTTTAAAAACTTTATTTAATGTTTATAATTAGTTTTGAATAATAGGAGAAATACAATCTCGTTGCTGAAAATTAGGAGTGTTCCCACAATAATACTACACATCGTATCGTTTGTAAAATTTAATTTTAGATTTTCGTCCACTTATTTAATTTATTATAAATTAGATATTTGAATTAATCTCAATGACTTGTCCCTAATAACATAAATTTGTTTTAGTATAATCAATTGTTTATTATATTAACTACTTATAAAAATTATCTACCTATTTGTGTGCAATGTTCGTCCATCGAGTAAACATTATAGTAATATAACACTAGGTATAACTATAATATTGAAAAACTCTATAGGTAACCTATGTGATACTGTGATCTCTAAATTGAGACCTGTAATTGTATTTAAAATACCTAAGCCTAATAAAACCTCATTTTATATTCAAAAATATTAATTTTTTTTTTTTTAATATCCAGATTTTTTTATCTATCCTAATCATTTATTTATAGTTTTCATTACAGTATATCATTTCATTTTACAAACACATTTGGTCATAACTTGAACTGTTAAATACTATTAATTCAAGATGTTTCATTTTATTAAAAATGTATTTTTTATTTTTATTTTATTGCTTGAATAATTTATAAACTCACCAACAATATAGTACATTATAATATCTATAATATTATAGTTTTATAACACAAAATACTATCGTTCTTAGATACTAACAACGAACGATATGATTAATAATGATATAAAAACAATAAACATATCTCTCATATTAATTATTATTTTGCGGCAAAATAAGGATTTCGTTACTTTTTTGGATTTTTTATATATAAAAATTACACATGTAATTATAATATAAATGTATTCGTATACCTCACACGACTTATAAGCTATCATTGCCATTTTTCATGAAAATCCAAGAGTGGGTATACATCATTTTTTAGATTCTGAACGGAGTGATGAATGTATTGATTTTATAATGAAGTGTGTGTTTCTGTGTGTGTGTCTGTGTGTCTGTGTAAACTGTAAAGCATAACTAGTCAAAATAATGCTCCAATTTCAAACTTAAGGGGTGGTTTCCGATGTAAAAGTGAATATCCTTGATGCATTATAGAGGTCAAAAGTTAACATTTTCCAACAGTTTTCAAAAATATCAAGAAAAAAAATGACGGAAAAACGGGAATTTTTACGCAAAACCAGTTTTCAACCAAATCGGTTTTTTTATATGGTTTTAATTCAAAAACAAATCACTGTAAATACTTGAAATTTTCAACGAATGTGTATGTTAGTGTTATCTATATACAGTTAAATTTTCAAAATATTTTAACAAAAATAATAAAATTTGTTTTATTAATAACTAAGGATTGAAAATACAACACTAAGTTTTCCATAAGTTTTCTTTTATAGTTATCTATAGAGAAAACTCGAAGCATCATAATAGGAAAAATTTTAAGCGCGTTTGAATTTTGAATTTTTACGAAATCGCGTTACGATAACGATTTATCTTAAATGATTTTAACTATTTGTTATTACTCAAAAAGTATAAGTTGTAGATACTTGAAAATTTCACTAGTTATTTAAATTGGCATTTTCTTTACATGAGATTTATTTTCAAAACATTTTGACTTTTTTGAGCTATTTATAAATAACTGAAATTTAAAATTTTTCAAAATACTTAAAAATTTAATACAAAGTTCCTCATAAGTTATTCTTATTGTTATTCAAAAATTATATGAATACATAAGCACAATTTTTTTTTATTAGCATTTGAAGTTCAAATATTGACAAAAATTCGTCAAAATCATGAATATTTGCAAATAATTTTGTAGGTATAATTCATAAAAAAATGTTGTATAATTAGCTAAGAGTTGAAAATTTAATACAATATTTATCATTAGTTTAGATTACAATAATTACAAAAGAACTTAAATTTTGATGTATTCAGGCCATTAAAACATAAACCACCTTTTTCACCGACCATTCAAAATGATATCTTAGGCTGACTAATCATCTTCGTTCAGAATCGTTTTTCGTATACAATGATACCTATCATTGGATTCAAATTTAACACTCCTATAATATATAATAGTGATCCGCACGGTACCTAATATACAGCAGAGCGATACCCACTTGCCCGTTTTTTTTTTTTTTTCAAGAGGTTTATTAATGAAAAATACAATAATTTTTTAAGATAAAATTCCTCTAAATAAAATTCTCGATGAGTTACATTGAAGTAACATTACATACGGCTTTCAGTTATTGTTTTAACTTATTGTCTTTATTGTCATAATATTTTCGCATCGACAAACCATAGTAAAAAGCACATAAGCACACATGTACACAAACACATGCATATGGTATTTTACGCAGCGCACAGTGTGGCTTATTGTGAAAATTAAAATATGGTTATTTAACAACAATATATATATACAAATTATATATATATATATTATTATTATTATTATCTGTATTAATAATGGCCATTTTATTTACAACAACCGTGCGTAAACTAGTGACGTTTGAAAAAATATTTCAGTTTAATATATTATTAATTCCTATTAATAATAGTATTTTTATTGCAATCATAAAAAGGTGTTAAACGTAATTACGCATAACCAAGTAGCAGAAATACAAAACGATAGCTATCGTGCAAAATTCACCTAAATAAATGATCGAGTCATGTTACCAGTGAAATAACGAATATAAAAACAATAAAAGTTAATCGAATATGTTACTAAAATATATTATTATTATCACAAACATGGCCGCTTTTATGTATATATAAAATGGAACTATACGTAGGTACTGATGGTACGGCAATGAATTATTTAAACGCAATTACTCGAAAACTTTCCCGGTGTTTGCATCGTTCAAATTATACAAGCACACAACGAATGAAATAAAACGACAAACATTATACCGGGTGATCCATTTAAAGTAAGGCACTCATTATATTAACCGTTAAATTATTTGCCAAAAAGGGGCAATTGGAGAACCAAAGGTCATTTTGTCATCTGTCACTTTGGAAAAAGTTACCATAACCACGAGTCGAAACCTGAAAAGACCAGAACGCCGTGAATTTGATAATGCGTAGATAATAAAGCAATAATAATATATTAAGATGAAAATAAAAAACAATAATAGTAATACAATAAAACTCATAACATAACACTAACACAACAATGATGGATATATGGAAAATTAATTGTATCGAATAGATATTAATTTAATGCCAAGAAAGCTCAAAACGACTATAAAACTTGGTCCAAAATTAGAAACAAAAATAGAATAATATAATAGAATAACAAGACAAAAAGACCATCCTCATAAACACACACTCACACATATACAGTCAAGTCTCGATAACTCGAATTTTTTTTGTCCCTTGGGAATTCCTATACACTCAATGCAATATTTGTAACTCGAAAAGAAATAATTCTAATTAGTTTTTACGTCAATTGAAATTCGAGTTATTGAGACTTGACTGTATATATAAATCAAAAACCAACGATTCCTTTGAACAGTTACCAGAAAAAGTGAAAATAATATTAATGAAAGTGTATGGACTAGGTACTCATTGACGGAATAATTATATGTACAATTTACATGATACCAAAACAAACCTATGAACTAGATATCCGTCGATGATCACCCGAATTATCATTATCCTTCACATCGGACATCGACGAAGAAGATGCTATACAATGATGATAAAAATAAAATGTCATGTACAATATTAGACAATATTAAATTCCTTATTCCAAAACTAAATATTTGATTGGAGTAATTAATTCGTTGTATAAAAAATATTTAAAGTTTTGAGAAGAGAAGTAGACACTAGACTACAGGTACAGGGATACCCCACAAAATATTGGTCTGCTACTCCGCTCAACAAAACTTTAAGCACTTATAAGGTATAACTAATAATTAATAAACTACTTGTCCCAAATTTAAATATTATAGATCAAAACAATGTTTTATATGGAAATATTAAATTATAAATATATTTTGTCAATCAAAAGAATAAAAAACTTAAGAAATAATAAAAAAAAACATATTTCCCCCAAAAAATGTTGTTTTAAAACGATTTAAAAATATATAAAAGATGTATTTTCAAAAATGTCAGTGATTGGTGTCTTACATTAAACGGATCACTCTGTTAGGTCACGTAATACGATGCCAGTGGCGTATCCACTTTAAGGGAGAAGTGGAAGGATAATCGAAATTGATCACCAGATTCTCGAATAGCTGAGTTTATATATTTTATATAATAATGTATGATATAGATATATATATATATATATTATTATATTATATCGTAATAATAATTACAAAAATATTTAACTGGTTTTTTTTTATTATTGTTTATGGCTGCTAAATATAAAATTCCACACAGTAGATACTTTTAAAAATTTCTAAATGTACCGCTTGTATCAGAGTTGGGTACAATTTTTTAAAAAGTCCTCATACTTTAAAGTTTATACACACTCGAATAAACATTTTTTGATCGTATTTTTTCGTAATTTAAACTTGAATAATTTTTATACAGTTTTTTCTCGATATAAATAAAAAGATATTCGTAAAAATATCTTATGTCATTCCCGTACACATAACAATAGCTATAATACTCAACACGCCTTCATTAGATCTTTTGAGCACCACACCAGGTCAAGGAGGTTTGGATAGGATGTCAGTTTTTCATTTATAAACATATTATCATAGAGGAAAAATGTATGTATAAGTTTATGGTAGAAAAAATTATGACATCTTGAAACTATGATAAAAAGATAAAAAATATTAATTTAATTTGGTCCTTTGATAGATTAATATTAATTAATAATTATATCATACTATGTTTATAGTAATACAAAAACACACATATAAATCATAAAATTCGAGTGTTTTATTAAATTTTACATTTCATTTAAATACAACATAATACGTTTAAAATTATTGATTATGTCCAACACCGACAACACCAATATTGGATCAGTGATCGACTGACAATTGAGAAAACAGGCGAAAAAACTTTAATAACCATCAAGTATAAATAATTGGTTGTTGGTTGTTGTCGATTATCGGGAATGACGTAGTTAATAGCAAAATGAAAAACAATGTACAATTTATCTGTTATTTGGAGGGAATTGTTTTGACAGTTACAACGACGATTCACTCGTTGAACCACTTTTTTAGTAACAAAAACTAAAAAAAAAAAAACATAACTATACAGTTTAAAAGTTTTTCTAAAATACACAATGATTGGCATCCTGTAGTTGAACAACCGACATCAAAAAAGTATACATATAAATATAATCGTATAAAAGTAAAAAAAAATACATTCAAAACCAAAAATTCAAAGATAAATGCTGATAAATGACCGAATTTCCAATTGATTATAATATTCGAAATATTCAAGTTTCATTTATAAATTTGAATAGACTATTGACCAATTTTATTTTAGATGAGAGGATTTCTTGGAGATTTTATTAATTGGTTAATTCGATTTATTGTCAGCATTCAATAATTATATCGTGTTATATTATGTTCGACTGTAACCAGTGATTTGCAAACTGTGCATGACTAGGGTGTATCTTCCTCAAACTTGAATTTTCCTTGCGTGATATTATATCCATCATATTCATTATTTTATAAAAGCTAATTATAATAGTCATTAAGAATGCTTTTAGTTTCTTTGTAGATAATACTTTAATACGTCATTTTTATATTTTGTATACGTTTGAAAACTTTTAAGTACTGTTTCTTCTTTTTACATGCGATTCGTCTATAAAACTAATACAGTTTATAATTTATAACATTACTTTATTATACGGTTTTAAAATTTAGTTAAGGACACTTTTATACAAGAACTATATAATTGTGTGTGTTTTAAGCATTATCGTATTAAATCAAAAAAAAAAAATAATAATAATAATAATCCATGGAAAAAAATCTAATCCTAGAAATAGAATATTAAACCTCAATCTAAATGCGAAACTTTAAACCTGCTGGATTTATAACAACCCCCTATTTAGAGGGCTTATTTCCAACTTAATCTAGATCAAGTGAATATGTTTTTTTTTCATTCCACTTTAGATATTTTTAATGTAACCGCAATAAAAAATAACAACAAGCGATGGTACCTGGGACTGATTTTTTTTTTTTTTATTTTACGTTAGATACAAATTAGTTTTTTCATTTAGAATTAATATTTTATTACATTTTTGATTATTAAATTAGCTAATTAACAAAATGCAAATTTTATCTTAACGTATTTCAATCTAACTAATGCACCTAAACCTTTAGAATTTTAAATACTAGACATTATTTGTGAAGGCCAATGGCAATAAATATAGCCGCCATGGCTTTTTCTAAAAGTGTCAAGTGGTAGCAATTATATAAATTCTATTCTGGTTTAGTTTATTACACATTATGCATAAACTATGAATAAAACACACGATATATAAGGCTTCTTTTACAATTTTTTGTTATGTGTATGAATTAGTGGTGGCCGGATTTTTTTTTTGTAAAAACCAATAGTTTATAGAAAACTGATTACAAAATAGTCAATATGACCTTTGTTGAAAATTAAAAAAGATTGATAATGACGATAATAATCAGTCATATCGCTATAACAATATTAACCATAAGCGATCGTGATCCACACACCATATTATATCAGTAGTCAGCTGCGTTTATTTATTTTTTTGTAACAGGTGCTTTTCGACGCAGTAATATCATATATGATAAGTTGATTTTATCGTAATACGATAACATCGGTTAATGTATAAAGTCTATTAGGACATGATAAACATTTTATATCTATACCTATCTAATAATAATTATAAACTTGTATAATGAAATGTTTGATCATTTTTGCCACGCAACAATAAATTTGGAATACTGTGAATGATATCTGGTTTGTCGCAAATGTTAAACTGGTGAAATTCCAATTCTAACTATATTCAATATACATTTACACAAAAATAATTGTCATATATAAATAAAATGTTCTGTATGAGTCAATATAGTGATACGCGTCCATTATCGCGACTGAAAAAATATCCAATCGCAGCACGTTCATAATACCATATTTTAATATCATAATGAACCTGTATTTAACACATTTCAAGCAGGTATCAATCAATCAGTATATATGACGTTATACACGTCGTATGAAAGTAATACTGGGGAAATTAATTATAGCTCGCGAAAAAATTCACAAGTATCCGAGTGGGGAGGAGTGGAAGACTCGCACACCACGCAAATGTCTATTTGATATCAGGGTAGAGGATAAAGCTAACCTGATATATTTTTCTTTGTATTTTGAAATTGCATTATTTTAATTATTTTCATAATAATTATAACCGAAAAACGACATTTTAATTGTATACAAAATATTATTCAAACGTATTACATTATTTTATTTTTTTAATTGAATTTTCGAAATTGAATTGAATAAAATAGTATTCAAAATAAATTTTACTATTTTTACGCTTATTGTTATTTATCTAGGTACATAATACTGTGTATCATTTGTACATCGCAATTATTTGTTGTTAAGTCGATGGTCAGGAAATAAGGGGGACTTCACGGTCGAGTTAAACGATAATTTCAAGTGACGTTCATTGTTTTCAAGACAAGTCATAGAGTAGCCTTTCTTTCTTTTATTTTTCCAAAATGAGCACTGCGTGTATGTATAATAAAGACGACTCATACATATATATTTAATAAAATGTGCACTTAAAAGAAAAAAGATCTACCAACAATACTAACACTTTGTAATTATCCGATGAAATTTTTCGTAATCCATTACATGCACATATACATGACTATAATGATTATGGTTGTATCACGGTGTATACGCTAACATATATAAATGTCGCTAAGTGGTTCGTGATACAATCGGGAGTAATAACGATTTTAGATATTGATGGTCTCCAGAAAAAAAATGATCATCGTGGACCAGCGTTTGAACGATAAGACACAACAATAATTTAGAATAGTTTAACATCCTAACTCTACTAGAGGACGTGAATAAGTTAGGCAAGTATACATAATATATGGAAACCACATATCAGTCTGCCAATAAGCCTGCACCGCTGACACTTTACAGGTACTAACTCCTCACGCATCTGAACGCTACGACTTGGGGCCCATAATCCTACGTCAAAGCCTCCCTGGGGATTTATGACGTAACGTCGCAAAGTGTGAGCCGTTTGATGAACATAAATGCATTTTCTCGGAGATAGGTTAAAATCGTGTTTATGTATAATATTATGTAACAACTCGTACGTAAAATGTTTCAATCTGCTCAAACATTTTAAAATTCGTACCCCAGAATGTAAAGTAATTATAGTATATAATAGATTATGGTCAATTTTTCTTTTTTTTTGCTTTTAGAAATCACTTACTTTTTTCTTTTCTTTTACTTATCTTCTTATCTTAACTTTATCTTATTTAACTTATCTTGTTTTACAGTTAATTGTTAGTTCAACAAGATTAGAGTTCGTGCGTTTAAATTAAATTCATGTTAATTTTTAAATCTATCTAACTTTAATTTGACTTTAATCCTTCTGGAACTCTAATAATACTTGGCAATATTTTATAAAATAATCCTAATGGTAGTGCAAGTCAATTTCGAATGAAATATTTTTTTTATAGTAAGATGGTAACAATTTATCAGTTACTGCTTTGATGTGAATAAAAAATAAAGTTCCTACAAATTTAAGAAATGTTGTTATACTTTAAGATAAAAATAATACAATTTATCAGATAATGGAAACATTAGCAGCTAGAATGCTCAAAAAGAGTCGATTTAAGTTCACATTTAACTACCCTTCGAAGATACGTAATGTATATTATCTATATATATAATCTGTATATATTCGTTTAAGTATTATTATAGCTATTCAAGGTACATTGCTATGTTTAAACTATAAATAGTCACTGTTTAAATTTTTATTTTTTATGGTTGTAGATAAGATTACACGAACGATCGTTTAGTAATCCTAATAGTTAATATCGTCGACATTTCACTCCATGTTTTCACAGGGTCACAAGTTGTAACTGTTATATTTTACCACCATTGCATAACGAAATTTAAAACTTAAAAACTTCCCGACTATGTATATTATTGAGTAATAGCCGAAAGACGAACGACGACGAGAACTTTGTACTTACACAGTTGTGTGGCGTTTTTCTGGCGGCCTGAACAACCGTGTGATTAATAAATTTCTTAGTTCGTTGTTACGCCACACTTGATGTACACACACTACCCATCATCGACGAGCAACATATTACACGCAGTTCTCTAAGTTCTCTTGTACGCAATACTTCACATCAACAAAAAAGTAATCATTCAGCTAAAACCCCGCACAATAAAATCAACTGACGGTAATAACGAGTGGCAAAAATAAGTGTCATCAAAACGAACAAAAGACTGCTACACTCGTGGCTAAATATATATATATATATATAATACATACATACTACTTTACGTACGGCGTTGTACACACCTACCAGAATCCATGCGTAGGGCTGATAATTAGAAATCTTATGTACAAAATGTTTTCAATTGTCAGAGAAATGTCGAATTCGTCTAATGCACACTTCATCGTTTACTGCATTTGCGATATTGTATTATGCTACATTATAATACATGCTGTATTCTAGAACTGTACCTATCTACGTATGATAGTACCCTATTATTGTGTACAATAATTATCACGTATCACTCAACCTTGACGTCAAACCCCGGAAAATGGTTTTGTCAACTCATTACATATTGTATTGTTATACCTTTTTGACTATTAACAAACATCAATTACCTACATCATCAATATCAGCTAACCATATTTAGGTCAAACGTTTAATGTGACAAATGCTGTTAAGTGATATTTATTTATAAACATTCGATAGACTTGGAAATCGTATTACAATCATGAGTTCATTTTGAGTAAATACGTTCTCAATGTATAATAATATGATAACCAATAAACTATGAAAATGCAGATTTATTGAAAACTATAATGGAAACTGAAAGTATATAATACGAAATTTGTTTACATTAAAACATTATAATATGATCATTGTGTTATTATTATTATTATTATTATTGTTGTTGTTATTATTACTGTTAATTCCACGTATTTAAGGAAATAATGTCTGAACTGTCACCAAATAAGATTTATAATTTAAAACTACCATTTCTGTGTCGTTGATAATTCTATTAAAGTTTATATAAATTAGTCATGAGTTTAATTTATAAAACCTTCATACAACAGTTTTAAGAATTTAAACGATACAAAAGTGATTTAAAGATAAATTATTTTTTCTACTTCAAGTATTATTTGAATCATAACACGCGTATATTTATCCAATCATTGCTTTTATATTTACAAATATTACATTTAATTATAATAAAGCAATATTATTGAATGTATTTAAGCATATTTACTTATTGTTATTTTTTTATTCTATAAAACTTCCCGAACCATAGTTTATCTACCACTTACGCCTCTTTGATCCCCTTTTATTGTATGTGCAGGAATATGAAACAAAATTTATATATTTGAAAATTTAATATATTCAATGTTTTCATGTTTTTTTCTCTTTTTTGTTTACAGGTAGAATTCGTCGACATGCATTATGGCAGTGAATTGGATCCAATGAAAAATCCATTTTTATTCGCAGAACATTTGGATGAAATAAAGAATTGCCAAAAAGTGTCCCGAGGATGTTTCTTTTTGGTATGTACACATAATTTATACTATTTAAAAAGACACCGGGATTTTTTTGTTAGTGCAAAACTTGATTCATTTTAACATTAGTATTAAAATTGTGTAGGTAAACAAAGTTATCTTTTATGTAGTAATGAACTTTAAGCCTCGAAGGCCTGATATTTTATTTAAGTAAAAGTTTACATTTAAGAAAAATGTAAATGATCTGTTTGCGCAGTCATGGGCGATTTTTTTTTTTTTTAATATTCTTTAGTCACGTTTAATTTTATTTTTATTTATTTTTTATCCCTCTGTGGTTTTCATAATCCTTAAGTCAGATTTGCATAGAAAATAGTCTCAAGAGTTTGATACCTTTAGGACTCTCAACTTCAGTTACGTGAAATACCTACAAAGAGATTTTGATTTTCATTCAAATAAATTCTGAAACGACAATAACTACAGCAATAACATTATATTATAATTCTTTACAAGCTGAAATAATATATTCTTTTGCTGTACTAGTCTGATAAAGCGAATCGGTTTTTTAACGTTTGCTATGATAAAAAAACTATTTAAAAAAAAAAAATAATACTTATAATAATTAAAAACAAAAGGTATTTCTAAAGAAATTTGAAGTAGCGGCTAAACAACATACTTATTACTTATATTATAATATTATACTAATAATAATAATTTATAATGTATATCTATGGCATAAAATTGTATTTATTGCAAGGAAAACTTTCGTTAATTGTATTATGTTGTAATGAAATTATTATCACACTTTTCTATCATACTAAAGTAAAATATAATACAATATTATATTATTGTAAAATGTTTATTAAAATATGAAATACGCTCAAATAGGTAATAACAAAAGAGCACACCGTATCAGCTTAAACATTTTACACGAATAGACCTGCTAATGCATTGATGAAAATACTTCCACTTTATACATACTTTAATCATACTTCATATATGTATCATATACTTTTGTATAAATGTTACTAAACTTCACAAAAGTTATATAACAACCAAAACATTTCAACATTTTAATTATAATTTTTTGCAAAAAAATAATAAAATAAAATACTTTCTACGCTTTTAAATATTAGTAAATTATTTGTTTGGTTTCCTGCAAACAATCAATACCAATATTTTATTTTCACAAAAACATTTTGAGTACAATGTATTATGCATTATACATTATTATTACGCAACATGCATATTATTTACAAGTACCTGCAATACATCAACTTTGTCATTATTTTTATTGATTACAGATTTCATTACGTAAGTCAAAAACTAAACTAATTTATTGTTTTATTCCAAAAAAAAAATGTTCAATGTTTTTTTTTTTAGAATTCATTATGTAATTTCCTATTGTTAATTAAAATTGACAAGTTTTAATTCTAATCATTCGTGATATACATGCTATACATGAGGAGTTAAAAAGATATTTTCGTTCAATAAACACAAATCATCGTTACGTACCTTCTCAATTTGTACAATTTAGTATTGTGGTGTTCTTAAAAACGTTCACTTTTTACACTCAATTAATACACTTAATAATTTGTTAATAATTATTAATTTGTAATTAATACATTAATAGGTAGGAACTTACATTGATAAAATATCCTGCACATACAATTTTAAACACAATCATTTTTAACTACTTTTTACCACCATAGATTTTATATCAATAAAAAATGTATAAATAATAAATAATTATTATTAAATTTTATAAAAAAAATACGCAACTTAATATTGTATTAATCAACCTATAGGTAATCTAAGTATATACACTCATAAAGTTATAATTATTTTGAAAACATTTTTGTATATAATTTGATCATTGAAAAATATTTTTGAAAAAAAAAATATTGATATATTTTTTTAATTTTATCGTCATACCTAGGTAATATTTAAGTTTTTACTTTTTTGAATAACAAAATAAATATTTTATAATTTTATAATATTTCTAGGGTAAAATATTTTTAATAGTTTTTTTATCATAAAAACCTTATTTTGAATGAGTATAGGTAGTTGTTAATTAGTATTGAAGTTCTGAAGAACAAAATACGGTGACATTTATTATAGCTACAATACTATTTTATATATTCTGTGATATTAACAACTATATTATTATACTTATAAAATAAATTTGCCAAATTATTATGATGTATTTGCTTTTATTAATAGTTATAAATTAAACAAATTTCTTTAAAATAAATAGTTACTATATAAAATATTTTTGATTCAGTTTGATACGCTTTTAATTATTTATTTTGCTTAGAAAATATCATATTATTCACTTCTCATGTAAATTATTTATTACGAGAAAAAATTAAATAATTATAATATCAAAAGTATGAACAAATATTATACAACATAAATAGGTAGATAATACAGTTTTATTTTTATTAAATCTTTTATTTGTTGGCAATGTTATTATTTAAGTATATAAAATAAAAGTAATATAAACTCTAAATTATAATAGTTCATAGACAATTACTATTTGCTTCCCATTACAAATTATTAATATTTTATACCGTTATTTGTTATTCTACTATTCTACATAACAGATCACATCGACAATTAAAACTAGAACATAGTTACAATAAACTCTTAACAACTTAATTTGTAATTGAAAAGTGTTTTTATTATACTATTTTGTTTCTTTTTAGATTCTTAAAGTAATGTTTTTTAATACTTGTTTTTTAGAAAATATTTTTTTAGTCAACATTACTAAAAAATATTCATACTGAAATGACGGTCAAATCATTTTGTCATGAGGGGGGATGTGGTTGATTTTTTAACAAACGTCAAACATTATTATCATCCACTTAGTGTTTAGAGGTAAACCAATTTGCAGCAAAATAGCAAGTTATTTTACTTTTACTAGACATAATACGTAAAATAGTAAAATAGATAATACTACAGACGAATATTGCACAGGCATAACACAGTACGAAAGTCGAAAGACAGTGATGACTAAAGATTGGATTTAAATGTTTTAAATATCATTACTGAGTCTATGTAGTATTGTAGTTTTGTGAGTTAAAATAGAAAAATATGTGGACGATTTGTTCAATTCTTAATTCGTAGGAAAAAATATTTTTACATAATATTTGAGACTATTTCATGGGTTAGGAAATATTTAACTTTATTTAGCAAAAGTAAAAATTAATTTATTATTAATTGTTATTTTTTCATACTGTGAGTTTAATACAACTTAAATTAAAATGTATTTTTAATTAAAATGAAGGTACTAAAGAAGTATTGTTTTTATATTTTAATATTATATATCATTATATTTATATTATACTCTTACTTTTACTTAAGTGGAATATTATTAAGTTATAATACCTACACAAGTGTAATTCCTAATAAATTAATTAAAGGAATGTTGTAAGAAAAAATAAATAAAAGAAAAATTGCAACTTATAGCATGTATTGATATTTTTTGAAAATTTTAAAATTATAATGAGAATATTATAACAATATTTTAGGGTTTTTTTGTTATAAAAGAATATAAGTTCGGTCCTTAGTGATGACAAATATTAATAGTGATTCAATGAATCGACTAAGTAAGAAATAATTACTTTATTAAAAATACGTGTCGACCGATACACGAGGTCTGTGAAAAATATGTTTTTATCGAATATGTTGAGGTATACTTCCCGTAATCCGTATATTATGTATAATCGACTAAATATAAATAATAATCATAGACCAATTCGTAAATATGAGTCTAAATAATAATATATACTATACACAATAGCATAGTGTATAAGAATATACTAATTATTATAATCATAAGACATAAGTACATAGATAGTATCTGTGGAAATTTACTATAATAACTTTAAATAAAAAAAATCAGAAATCGTTTAAAATATTTTTAAAAAAAAAAGGTCGTATATAACACCCTTATGGCCCTTATTTGACCACCACCACTATCACACTGTATACTCGCCAAAGGTTGAACATGATCGGTGGGTGGCCGATTTTGCATCAGTTAAGCGCAGTTAGCTCCTAAATGGTTTCAAAACTCCGTTCACGTATACTTTGGTAAGCGGTACGGTGAAAAAAGTTATTTTGGATGCACGACTGGTCACGATATGCTCTTAACGTGAGGCGAGTCTACCTACCTGTATTAGATATTTAAGATTCAGTATAATTTTAACTAATAGTAACCTAATTTTTTCAAGTTCTTAGCAGTTTCAGAAAAAAAAAAAGAGAATAATTGTTAACAAATTTTTTTATAAACCTTAATTCAATTCTAATTACTTTTGGTTCACAACAGTAATTTTTTCATAAGATAATAACCAATAATTCACTAGGTATATTATAACACAAAAATATGGCTCTGTTCACCATTCTTATAATCGTTTATATTCTTAATATCTTTCTTTTATAAGTAAAAAACAAAATATCTAAACATTATACAGTAAATGTTTAAAGTTAAAAATTCTGATAAATTAAAATATATATATATATATTATATATATTTTTCTATGGTTCATACATGTATTACGCAATAATATAAAATTACTGTTAAACAAAACGTTTACAAAAATTACAGTTATTCTTAACAAGAATTATAATTTATAAAATTAAAAATAAATATATTTGTAATATTTAGTATAATTACGTATCACTTTATTTATTCATAACATCCCGTTGTCAAATTCATCAACTAATTAGATTTTATAAATAAATCTAAAATGTATACTTTAAGTTTTAATGGGGGAAAAAAATATATTTCTTTTCTGGTTTTTGTTGAATACGATCAACAAAAGAAACTGTTATGTGTTTTAGACAAACACGCACATATTTTATTAAATGGGTTAATGATTTTTCATCTGGAACTCGACGTTGTTTGCTTTTTTAAGTGTTTGGTGGGCGATGAACACCAACCATGTCCCGCACCGGTGTGCATAGCGGAGGACGCATACGAGCAACTAAAAGATGCGGCGCAGGAGCTAAACTTAGAGTGGTCTGCCGTGGAGGGCGCTTATCAACTGGACCCGCTGAACAACCACTATACGCTACCGAAACCGTGAGTACCTATCTCTATAGAGTATAGAACTAATAGATACATCTAGTTATCATCTTATCGTTGTGCTAGCCATTTTTTATATTTTTATTCTCACGACGAACCGCCACAACAGACCTCAAAATATTCTGACCCGAGACCATCAACGCTCGCTGATGAAAACCGAGAGAAATCCCAAGAACACTCCTTCTGTGCACAAATAACCGTGTAAATTAATATTGGTGCACAAACGTCGATAGTGCAATCGGCAATAATAGAACTCTTATAATAGAATATTTCTCAACTTACATCCACCGACCACCACTAGTCACAATTATCATGTTTCTCATATATTTCTATTGTAAAATCGATGTGCTCAAAGTCTAACATTTGTGACAGCACTTATCGTTATAGTACATGTGCAATATAGATGCAAAAAAACGCGGTAAGTCGAAAAGTTATGACGTATGAAATCAATACTAGTTCGGCACTAATATAATATAGTTTTTTGGGGGTAGAAAATAGAACGTTAACAGCGGTAGATGGCATTACCAAGACAACCTCAGAATATAGGCCTTTGCATGAATGGGAAAAAATTTTAATTATTAATTTCCGGGTGATATTTAGTTCATTTTTCAATAAATATTTAATGACGAATCGCTGCGAAAAAATGTGAGTAGGTACCTACTAACTGTAATGTGTCGTGTACATGCAAACGACAGAATATTTTTTGTATATAATTTGTTTACATAAAACATACCTCACTTCAAAACACATTTTCGTGATAAATAAATTTAATTTTTTTTATTGTAAAACTCAACATGAAAAATTGTATTATTCGTTTTGTAATAAGCAATGTTTCTTTCCAATTTAATTTTTTTTTTTTTAAATAGTTATTTTGTTATAATCAATATTAATTATTATTGAAAAAACAAACAAATAATTTATTTAAATGCAATAGATATCATGAAACAGTATTATGTTTAAAAAATAAAAATACTAAAAATTTAATATAATTTAAAAAAATAAGTAACTACTCAAAAACGAAAAAATTGAATTCATAAAATATATATAACAATAGTTATTGTAATAGTCAAAATCGTCAACAACATTTCAGTTCTTTTATTTCATTGAACCTAAATTAATTGATTAAATATTGTAGTATTGTTGAAAATAGTTTGTTACATAAAATTTCAAAACAAATCACAAAATTAACGTAAAAGGTTAAACCTTGCTAATTATATGATACAAAAATATTTATTTTTTTTATTTGCGTAAAATTAAATTGTGCTGGTACATATTTTTATATAATCTACCCATTCTGCTATGCTGTCACTCAAAAGTAATTGTTTACTTTAAATTATGAAGGGTAAATGTTTTTAACATGATTATTTCATTATTTTTTTCAACACGTAGCTAAAATATTATATAAAAATATATATAAATATCAAAATAATATTTTTATAACACTATATTTTATAATTTATTTATTGATTTTTTTTTTTTTTTGCATTTTAATCATTTACTCTAATAACTAAAATGGCAGAAATTATTATTATTATTAATATGATGTAGGTATACGATATACGTGGTACCTATACATATTAACCTTGCTTATCGTGAAAAATTATACTGAAAATTAAAAAATGTGTGTATAAAAATTTAAAATAATCATAAAAAATATCTATGTACCTATATAAAATATAAATATTTTAATAATTAGGATGTAAGATAGGTTGTATGTATAAAATGTATAAAGTAAATTATGTATTATATTCTATCATCAATAATAATAATAACTTATTAAATATGTGTATATTTTTAACACCTATTAATAATATTCTATCATATTTTGTTTTTTTTTTTTAAATCCACTTAATTATTGATATAATTTACCAAAATTTATTTTTCTTTTGCTAATAATTAAAATCTTAGCTGTTTTGTCTATTTAATCCGTAAATGTTTTAACTTAATTATTACTGTTTGTACTTTGGCTAATGTAAAATTCATCGAATAATTGTTCTCAGTTCAACGATTCAAATGTATTGTTGTGTCCATTTTTTTCACTCAAATTAAGTACTAAACTAATTCCTCGGCGCAACGGTGAATTAAAGTATTTCCGTGTTTTTGGAGAAGGGAAGTGCCCAACTGTGTTTATTTTACAATTAAACAACGTTCGACTGTCGAGTAGGATTGTGTAGACGTAATCCAAAGACAAATATACATTTCGACTGAGTTTACCGTAAAGGACTGAAAGAGGGGAAGGGGAGAACCCATCATCTGCTGTCACCGGTTTTAATCTGTTCAACAAAGTCACTTCCCGTAAGTCCATCAATGCTTTTTTCACCATTTCTTAATTTTAAAATGCTGTCATATTTATAAACCTATTTCCCTGCTAGATGTTGCGAGTAAGAATTACACGCAGTGAGATAGAATCTATGTTCAAAAGACATAAATCAAATCCTCGTTCTACCACAAACCGGCCGAACTCATAGTCCCGCCGGCGTCATCTCATTGTAACATCTAACCGAACGAATGACTTATCGCGGTAATAGGGTTTTGACAGGATCCTGTTATAATCTAAAAAATGAAAGGAATCAGAGCAGGTGTCTCCATTTTTACACAGTTTTTAAACACAAAAGTATCATCCATCGTGGCTGTCTATAGTGACAAAAAAATAAATATGTTTTTTAACAAGCCAATGCTATCGAATTAAATATATATAAAGGTGTTTCCACTTAGTATGATCATTTTTTATACAAACTAGACACTAGTTCATGTTATTAATATTACTGCGTCTCCATAAACATTTTTTTGATACAATAAATTAAAAAAATTCAAATTATTATTCATTATTTATCTATGAAAACTTATATACATATATATCATACTCGTATACCTTTATAATCTGTATCATATGTATAATTTATTGAGTGTATAAATTTAATAGATTATATATTTTTTTTTTTTTTGGTTCATTAATGTTTAAATAATGGCATATGAATTCAAACAATTCAATAACACACTATCAAATTTATACAATCAATCATATTTCATTATACTCAGTTAATATAAAGTTTGAATTTTTTTTCATCTTTATTTTTATAAGTTGATCTACGTATATGTGGACAAAATAAAATAGGTAATGCATTATAATTCTTACTAACTGAATGAATCGAATACGTGACAATGGAAAATGATATAATGACAATACATAGACAGACTTAAAATTTATATTTTTATCGTAAAATTAAATTTCAATGTGTTTCCGAGATAGGCAATTTAAGAATAATGTAGATTGTATACTATAGAGAATTAAAAACTAATTATCAACTTGCATTTATTAAATTAGAATTTCATTATCCCATTAGAAAAATTCTTCATTAAAATAAATCTATTTAGTATCCCACTATTTTTCCACCATAAACCAGGTTAAAATATTTACTAAAATAAAGAAAATCAAAATTATTTCAACAATATTAAATATACTCACAATATTTTGTGCTTTACATTATAATACATACATATTATAATTTTATTTTTATACTTACCAAGTATAATAAAATATAACAACGCACAAAATGAAAATAAAATACTTAAATATAGCATTACACATATAATACCTATAAAGTTTTAGCACAGAGTATAATAATATACTATTATAAAATAGAACTGAAAAAAAATTGAGGTACTCGTACTTTATTTGATAATACTATAAAATACAGTTATGATGAATGATTGCTATAATGTTTATATGACACCGAGTCATCGTTAACAATATTTTTCTTTTTAAATAGTAATATTTTATCTAGTTTTTGGTTAGAGCACATTTGGACGTTTGGAAAAATTCAACCCGTTTTGGCCAATTTTCAATTCGTAAATTTTATTTCTAAATAATTATAAAGCCCGCTTAGACGTTCAGTTAAATTATGTCAACTAATAAGCGAACTAATTTGTAAGTTATGCACAGAACAAAATTATTTATAACTAATAACTGACCATAAACCCAGTTACAATATACGTATATATATATAATAAATATTAAATATACAGTAAATATCTGCGTATATCAATAAATAAGGCGTAATAATATATAACACATAATGTTATGACACGGCCCTATCGGCCGATGTGATAATATTAATTTTTTATCTTTAAGACAAAGTAATCTTACGAATTATTATAAAAAAAAATAATAATAACAATAAAAATAAATATCAACTTTTTTAACCATACTAAAAACAGTAGTAAGATTATTGAAATATAATAGGAAGGAAAGTGCTAATCCAAATGGGTCTTCAAAATTAGTCTAAACGGGCTGTATTTTAGAAAAATAGATCCAAACGGGTTTTGCCCCTAATGTTCACTAACAAAATCAAACAACATAAATTATATGTATGTATATTCAAAAAAATAATATATCGCTTTTGAGTTTTGGGTATATTGAGCAAAGTTTTATAAAAAATTCATATAAATTCATACAATAATATAATATATTATAATATTTTGATAGTTTGTTTTGGATTAAGTAGAATTTGTTCTCTAATTTTAATTATAATATGTATATTATTTTTACCTTAACAATATTAATATTAATATTTTTAACATTATTGAAAAAACTCTGAAAGGATAATCCTCGTACTCTGTTATACGCTATACCTATGCAATATAATTACGACAACAAAAATGTTCAACAGTATTATTTATAACGATATACTAATACATAATGTCCAAAGTTCTTTGTCAGCCTAGCTAGAAGTATTTTCGTAGAAAATTATTATATTTTATAGGTATTTTTAACAATTATCTAAAGGATAATCCTGATTTATGACAAAGCTTTAAAATATGAATGTTTATTCAAAATAATTATTTAGTTAATAACATTCAACGCGCTTTACAAAATGTGTTTTAAATTTTAATATGAGTTTAAAGTATTTGTCTTATATGCTATCTATCGGTAGGCCATAAGTTACATGCAACTTACTAGGAAATTTGTATGTATCATAAAATTATTATCTTGACAAAACAAAGATGTATGTTATATGGTATTATTACATGTTATTTATGTTATTTTATTTATGCATTGCCTAATAAAATATCAGCTACCTACTGCAAATACTGAATTCATATATAATATAAATTAATAAAATAATAAAAATGAAATAATATGAATTTAAAAAATATTTTTTGATCTTTACTTACTACTTGTATAATAAATTATTGTAATATTTATTTGAATATTTTTCAGTAATGAGAAAGATCAAGAACAGTTGGCACTTTGGTATGAAAAAAATGAAAAAGCTTTAGTAGTAATGCAAGAAGCGTCTCAGGAACTATTAAGCAGAGGTTTGATTGTTGATCCTCAAATATTTCATTCGGCAGTTCAGCATCAAACTTTACACGCTCTAGGTTAGTTAAATTAATGCATAATATTTATGAAAAAATAATAATCGTACTAAACATGTTTCTTTAGACTTAGATAAAGATCATATGGTCGTGTTCAACAGAGAATTCACTGGACGGCACAATTATGAAAGTGGTATCGACGAAACGGTTTCATCATTTAAACATTTCTTAAAGGACACTGTATCACCAGATAATCTAATTGAATTAAGGTAAGTACCTACTTATGATTTCTCTGTATACATTTTGTTAAACAAAAAAAACTGCAATTGCAGTGTAGAATGGAAACCTGGAGGTATTGATGGTGAACATCCAGAACATGATATGTATTTGACCATATTCCAAGAAGCAGTCATGTCAAAAATGCAAAGTATGATAAATACAAGCATTGAACAGAGACCCGAGTTAAATGCCAGAAATAAAACTATACAAGAAGTGTTGAAGGAAGCGATAGTGCACATAGCACACTGCAAAGATCTGATTAAACTTAACCCTCCGAATCCTCAATTAGATGCTGTCACTAAGATACGAAAAATGATGTCTACGACCACTAAACATGGGCCGATCATCATACATGGAGGTCTTGGTTCCGGAAAAACATCGATAATCACCACTATCTATCGAGAATGTGAAAAATGGTTCGACAAAAAACCAGTAAGAATAGTGAGGTTTTCGGGAGTGACGCCAAGAGCCTCGTACAATTTGGAACTGTTGAGAATCATTTGCGAACAGCTAACTTGTATACTTCAGCCCACTGGACTTTGCGTACCTTTAGATGCCTCTTTTGACCCACTGTATATCAGCGATTGGTTCCAGACGCTATTAAAACGATTTGAAGAAGAATGCAGATCATCAACCTTGATTTTGTTCATTGACGACTTGCATAGGTTAAACCCTTTGGATTCAGATGTTGTTGCAGGTCTGTCCTGGTTACCGACAGTACTGCCATATAACGTACATATCGTATGCACAACTCTGAACATTCCTGATGAATTGAAAATGACACCACTACAAAAAGAACGTTTTAGAAATTCTGAATTTTATGTAGAACAACCAAACGCTGATATAGGTAAGATGATTTAAGATTTAAATATATATCATAGACTGAAATTATTATTTAAGAAAAAAAAACTCTCATCTTTCCTATAAATCAATTAGCTATTATCTTGTTAAAATTAACAGTTGTTAATTTCAATGTTCATCGATTTTTTAGAAATTTAATTTTAGAATCTTTTAAATTAAATATAAATACTATTAATCAACATTTTACTATCATCTTATCATGTAAATTTCAACTACCCGAATTTTTAATTCATACTAAAAAAATAGCTTATTTAAACCCTATTTTTTTATATTTTAAAGGTTTATAATAAAATTGATATTAATATTACTTAATACTAGAAAAATAATCAATACATTTATTTTAATTAAAATTCATCTATAAAATATAGTATTTAAAAGTTTTCAATGTTCTTATACTATGCAAAAAAAAAATAAAACCAATAACAAATTTTCTCACCAAAGCCTTAAAATTAAAAGTTACATTTTTTTTTTTAGAAACAATCAAGACAAATATTAACAATATGTTAGACAACTACGAACAAGTTTTTGGTTTGAAAGCTGTTTCTAAATTAGCCTCATACATATCAGTATCCGAATTTGGTTTGACAGAAACCGAACTTCTTGAGCTGCTTATGCCAACAACTGGTGATTTTGGAACTCCTTTAAAGTTAAAAGATGGGAATTTCAATTTTTCCTCATTTTGTACAGCTAAAAAAACTATAAGTGAGAATCAAAATGTTAAAACTATATATATATATATATATATGTATAAAAAAAACTTAATATTATTAATGGAATTTATAAAAATATATTTATAGTGCCTCTCTTATACGAAAAGTTCATGAGCGGTCGTATATTATTATGTTGGAGACATAAAATAACATTTGATGTAGTTATGCAAAGGTATCTCACATCAAAATTACAAAAAAGAACGTTACATATGGAAATAGGAAACTTGTTCTTCAGTGAATTTTCCAAAGACGAATCGGAATCTAAAACTGATGGTTGTAAGTATACACTGATTTATATATGTTTAACTTATTACAAATATTATATTATAATATAAATTAATTATTTAATAATATTTACATTATCACTATACAGAGTATTAAATAAATTTATTATTACAGCAGTGAGTAAAGATGGAGAAACCGTTATACAAAACGATATGACGTATAGTTTGAGACATGTCGAAGAATCGTGGATTCATCTGTTAAAAGCGGGTAAATCGGCGATAGTGAATAACATGCTAATCTTGTACCATCATGTATAGTTATTAAAATTAAAAATTGTATACATAAAAATTCACAGGCGACCACATCAGACTAAAAGAGTTGACTTTGTGCAATTTCGACTTTTTATTGGCGGCGGTACGAACTATATCCGTCAGTTACCTACGATCTATTCTCGAGCACGCGCGATGTTATGTGTTGGATAGAGATGTCGAATTGGTTTACTACACAGTGAGGAAATCGAGTGACGTACTAACTAGGGATACTTTGCAGCTCGGTGCACAAATCATCAGTTGGTTACGACCCGTGGCAGGTAAGCAAATACGTGTATTTCGAATCAAACCCCCAATACATTATAGATACTCATATTGACCATATTCCATACCAACATTACAGATAGTAGCAAACTAATGCACAGAATCATAAGATGTTCGGTATCTTGGTGTGACGGTTTCACGGATCCATTATTGGTACCGCATACAAGTTGGCTTCAGCCACCTTTACCTCTTCACATCAAGTGTAATAGATTATTATAAGTGATACAAAAATCAAAAAATAAATAGTTCTATAGAATCCATATTAATCTCGATGTGGTTTATTGTTAAGGCGTCAACTGCGGTATACCGATCCGCCACATAGCTCCTACGCCTTCAGCGCAGCATGTAGTTGTCATACCGAAAGAAGGCGACGCTCAACTTTGGCACACGATGGGAAACACAAGGGTTCAGACGTTCCAGGGACATCAAAAACCGATTAAATGTTTGAACGTAAACAAAAACCCACAGTTACTAGTCACCGGTTCTGAAGACCGAAGCGTTCTAGTCTGGGATCTAAACACATATGCTTTATTGGCAAAATACACGTGAGATATTGATTTTAACTTACTTAGGTCAAAAGTTAACAGGTCACCTTGAAAATCATCAAACATTATTGGAATGTGTTTATTTTAAACAACAATTGTTTGTATCAATTCTAGGCAAATAGAGCCACTGTGACCAAAAAAAATCCATATTTATATAAAAAATGATATTTATTATTTCAAAGTTGATCTGTCGATATAAACTTAGCAGTACTAAATTGAAAACGTTTTTGTATAATTAACAAAGTTCCAACAAATAAACAACGAAATTATTGGACGGTTTTAAAAATGAATAACTGTTAATGTTTACGGCCATGAACTATTAACTATTTTATTCGTTTAAATAAAATTTATAATTTATTTTTTTATGGTATTATTTTTTCTTTGCAGTGAACTAGAATCTCTGGTATTAAGTCTTTGCGTAGCGACGATAAACGACGGCGGCAACAAGGAACTTGGCGTTGTTTTAGGTTGCGAAAATAGTAAAATACTTCTGTTCACGTTAAAAGGTAAAATGGTAAGAAAAATTGACTATCACAAAGGACCCGTTACAGCCGTTCAACTGACATCGCAAGACGTTCTGGTTACAGGTACGTATATATATGATATTACATTATATTTAGGTTTAATTTAAAACTACGATAATAAGTTCACTATTTTTGGGAATATTTAGTATTTCTTTTTATTTGTTTTATCTAAATTTATTCGGCCTAAACATTACTTAAGTATAAAATTGTATTTAGATTTATACATTTTCTTTTAAATAAATGATTTAATTTTTATGGATCTTAAACAATGCGAAATTAAAAATTCCGAAAAAAAACCAAAATTTGTACACCCCGGAAACTATAATTTGAGCGATATATTAAACGTCACGATGTTTGTACAGGTTCATCAGATTGCACCGTGTGTCTTTGGGAAATGGATACTCTCGACCTACTGAACACCATCTCTCTGCCCGGGCCCGTTGAAATGTTGGACATATCGGTCGACTCAATGTTCCTGTTGGTGCTTTGCGAAGGAAACCAGTTGTGGCTACACGCACTGGCGACGGGCACGCTCATACACAACCTGAAAGGATACTGTTCTAAGGTTATGTCGATCGCATTAGCCGAAGACTGTCAGCGGGCAGTGGTGGCTGGTATTGACTCCAGGGTGTACATCTACGACATACATTCAGGAGATTTGGACCTGGTGCCAATATCTACGGCACCACACCACAAAGAAGTTATTGCCGTAAAAATCACAAACAACGACGACTTTCTCGTAACTGCAGGTGAATAATAATCTTAAGAAGGGTATTTTATGAGTATGTGTATGGGAAGGATTGTTCGGTTTTCACCACTCACAACATTGTTGTTGTTATCACTGAACAGGCAATGGCAAAATCGCTTACTGGAATTTCCGGAAAATGGGAAGTGCGCACACAATCAACAAGCAATCGTCGCCGTTATCGCGAAAGCCACACACCAGCGCTATCACCTGTTTGGACATATCAAGGGATGGCACAATGGCCGTTACAGGTATGACATGTAATAAGTTAGGTTCTCGAACTCTGATGCAAATGAGACTTTTTTAGCACAGCTTCTATCTAATAACTATACATGCATATTTAAATAAAACTACGATTTAGATTTAAAAGATTTTACTGCAATTTTCAGGAATAATTCCAACTATGTAGATACCTAATTGTTTTTGTATTTTTGTTATTTAAAATCAATTTTTCAGTTATTCCACTCTCAATTTTAAAGTTTTAATCAATCCAAAAGTTTGTTAAAGTCTTAATGATTCAGCTGTTGTACTATTTACTATTAAACTAAATTAATATTATAAATAATTTTAGTTAATTTTAACAAAATATAAATCAAACCCTGTTTTATAACTGTAACATAAATTTGTTTTTATGAAATTGAAAAATTAAATTACTTACGGTTATGTCTCATTCATACAGGTGGCCTGGATAGTCTAGTTAATGTATGGCATCTAAACGTGGAGAGTTTGGAAAATGTCTATCAGCTGAACAACAATGAGTTACATTCCACCATGCACGGCCACACAGCCGCTATAACGTGTCTAGCCATTGCTTCTAACGGACTTTTTGCCGTTTCCGGTTCGGAGGACAAACTTGTGTTGGTCTGGGGCTTGACCGTAGGCAATGCCGTTTTCACGTTCAGCGTAAGTACACTTTATATTCTTAATAAAAATTCGACGTTTTCTGTATCAATGAGTTGTTAAATTTCTACGTCTTTAAATTTTCATTTTTCATACGAATGACTTTTGTTTGATCAACCGACAGGGCCACCAATCGGCCATCACAGCCGTAGAGGTAACCTCAGACAGCGAGAAGGTTGTGTCCAGTGATAAGGCGGGCGTCATAGCAGTCTGGCTGTCAGACAATGGGACGCTACTCAATTCAGTGATATGTCCAGCTACTAATCTATCAGTGACCAATAACATGAAATACCTAGTTAGCGGTGATGGCCATTTTTCGTAAGTCATACTTGATAAACACTTTTTCGATTGAATTCCAAAAAAATTAAATGAACTGCAAATAACCGGAATCATAATTGCTAATTGTTTACTGTTGATTTCAAAATCGGTACTGACCGTGAAATTTTGAGATCAAAGATTTTTTTATTGTTCATAAATTGTTTTGGTCTTAATAAACCATATTTAAAAAAAAAAAAAAAATGATTTCATTTCAATTATTTTTAATATTATTTTATTACAATTGATACGATTTTAATCAAAATTACTAATAATACAATTCAGTTATATATTTTATTTCACTATTTACCACCCAAATCAACTGTATAATCGTATTGATCAATTTTCAAAAAATCAAAATAAATTAGGTTTTTGTTTAAAAAAAAATAGACGTTTATACTTCATATTTACATTCTTACACTTTTGTAATATTGTTTTTTACCTAATTTTTAATAAAGTCATTTTAGAAACTATAATCTTAACTAAAACCTTCATTTTTTTTCACTTTTACCAATCAAAACCTAACAAGTCATTAAGGTTCAAGTCACGTTACCACAGTATATATTACATGAAAGTTTTACACAGGCTACACATCTGGCCTTTGTCAATCAAAAACGAGGGAGGACCTTGGACAGAAAAATGGCCGGTCAGTCACACGGAAGAGATAACGTGTTTCGTGATAACGTATGACTCGTTGCAAATAATCACCGGTTCCAAAGACATGTCATTGAAAGTTTGGCAAATTAATGGTGGCAAACTGTCGCAGGTACGTGTATTACCGAAACAAATAATCAACCAGCCTTTTACTGGATATCGGTCTCTGCCTATGCGGGTATAAAAAGAATTTTTTCCCGGTCAAATATGAGGTATATTATAGGTACTTAAATTTGATCAACTAATCATCAATCGTCCTTGGATTTATTATTATAATAAATTTAGATGCTATTTGAAAATCAAAAGTTTATAAAGGTTTCGCCAACAAGCGACGCATAATAATAATATGAGGACAACGTAAAGTGATAGAAATGTTTTAATTATCCAAAAAGTATCGACACTTTCATTAGGTTTTAGCAGAACCATCCATATTCCTCCTGTCAATCCACTCACTCGTCACCATCACCGGTGGGCACGTAAGTGATAGTAATTTCTTTGTGCTACAGGTGTTGGTCGGACACGAAGATCAAGTAACGTGCGTGGCGGTGGCCATCAGCGACAAATCAATCGTTGTATCCGGTTCATGGGACGCCAACCTCATCATATGGGACATACACACGGGCGATGACAGACACCTGCTGACCGGTCATCTGGGTCACGTGACGTGCGTCAAGCTGAGCGGTGACGGTTCGGTGGCTCTTTCAGGGTCCGACGACAAACGCATAATCGTGTGGGACACGAAACGTGGAGTGGCGCTCACGTCTTTACAGCTGCACCTCCCCATTTTGGGCCTGTCCATGTCCACAGACGTGACCAGGGTCGCGGTACACCTGTACGAGAGCCAATATTTGCCGATCACGCAGCTGATGAACACGCCCGCTCAGTACGTCAAGGTCCCGGTATTCATCAACCGAGGTATTTGTACTATAACTAAATAAAGTATAGATGATCCATTCTATTTGGACACACTGGTATTATATTTTATGAATTTTTGTGGTTTCTGAGAAAATAAAAGGTTTCTACACATCTAGAATCGCACTAACAATAGGTGACTAAAACCACACTAAAAATAAACTAAACACTTTAAAAATATTAGAACAAAAATCATTGTTTAAATATTTTAAAGGTCAGAAACGAGTACTAAATGTATATTTCCGTGCTAATTTTTTTGATTATATTAAATATAGGTTTTGCCTTTTAAAGATCAAAAATATATATGCATTTCACGAAAAATAAAAGATAGGCTATTTTTTAACAAATAATATTCTCAAACATACGTTTTCTTATTAGCACTTACATTACAGAATTCGATCACGCTACTGTCGCGCTCATAAAATACGAAACTGTTTTAATCGGCATTGTACATAATACATACCCGGTGTTTCACCTGCTCCAAAAACCAAACGTCAATAAAATATCAGATAGGTAAAAATAAAAAATAACAAGGTCACCGTCGTTGTTTTAGACACGTCGATTAATGAGTACCGTATAATACTATAATAACTTATATTAAGTGCGTGTCAGGAGTAACAAAATAACCATATTAAACGCTAAAATTATTTAATTTAATAAAACTGAAAATCCTCAATAAATAATAATAATTATAATAAACTCAGTATTTGCGTTGCGTGAGCCGTAGTCAGTACTTAGTATAGATACGTGCTTGTCTTTTATTACATTTTAAAACGACAAGAAAGTCACTCTTGATTTACCGAGATTTATACAAAAACGTAACGATGTAGGTATAAGTATTATATAAGATCCTAAAACGAATATAATATAATATTAAAAACAAATTAAATCTTATAAGCGAATTAAATGTGAAATAATATCTTATTTTTTATTATTGTATTCTCAGATCATTTTAATGGCCCTCCGGTGTTTAATAACAAAGGAATTTTTTTTTACTCGTAAAATTACATCACGTTTGGATACACAATGCAATTTGTGCATACATAACCACGTTAGAATACACTTAGCACAAAACCATCCAATTATATTATGGTACTACGTTTTTTTCCTTTTTACAGCGCGATCACCAGTTCTGTCTTTTTAACTTTGTAATGCCATTTTAAACGGTTTTGCACGCGTTCGTAGTATTTATTTCGAAATATTATTTTTCTAATTTGCCACACTACAGTTGCTTACCAAACTTTCCTACCAAAAATTCTATCGATATTAATATATTATAATATAATACATATAATACTTCGTAAAAACCAGAACCGAACCAAAATCTGTAGTATTAAAACCAGAACCTTTTAAAAATCGGTACCTAAATCTAAGCTCCCTTTTTCCTCCGAAAACTGATTTTATTTTTTTAAGAGTCGTAGAAATCGAAATTTTAATTCAGATGAATCAAATTCTATTTTCAAGGATATTTAATATTATATTAAATTAAAATTATTGTTAGAAATTTCTAAATTTTAACAGCAAAAAAAAAAAAAAAATCTGTAGATACGTAAAGAATATTCAGCAAATTTTCTGTTTAGAACGTGATAACACAAAAAAATATGAAATGTTCTAAAACAGTTGAATTTCTCAACCCGATTAAAATCTAATACAGTGGCACATTTAGGATAAATCTTTGAGAGAGGATATATGACCAAAATAATTGTTGATACCAAAAGTCTCAATATTGTATTACGTACCTACTGTTAATATAATTAATTATTAATTAATATAAAAAATATATAAAATTAAAAATTAAATTAAAATATAAAAAATATAAAAATTAATATAATTGATCAAAGAAAAAAATACAACTATAGCTAGTCTATATTGACTCTATAACCATATAAATACGCCATTGATATAAATATAATTATATGTCACTCATTATTATGAACTTTGAATTTAAATGATATAATAATAAATAGAGAAATAAAAATATAGACGTATTCTACGGTCAAAATAAATGTACATATTATGAAATTATGCGTATGTATAAGCGATGAATCAATTTTAAGCATATTATATACATTATGCAATATAGGTACATACATACATTGTATATTTATTAAAAAATTATACAAATCAAATTGAAGTACTCATCCAATTCTACTAAATATTAAATTAAAATCGATATGCTTTAAATTTGTACTCCAACGAATGGAAACCTATAAAATCATCATTGTTCCAGTTTCAGATTCTGTATTTTGACAATATTACACCTACTTATATTTTTGTAATCATACCTAATAACTATAACAATGTGTTGGTATTTTTGACATCCCAATATCTTAGAACACAGATCACTCGCCGCCAAAAAACCCACGAGGAGGATGTTAATCAAAGAATACTCGTTGGACTCGTACACGTGGCAGCGGAAGTACGCGCACTTGACCTCGTCAATAACGCGAGCGGCCGTCGATGAAAAGCTTCGCCGGTTTTCCGTTTCGGCCAGCATGGAAGAAATATCAAAACAGGCCAATAATAACGAAAACATGGGATCACAGGTACTTAAACACTCAGACGCTGTGCAATATTTTGAACGAGAGATTTACAGACCAAACTATGCGTGTTTACAGAATCTAGGTCCCGAGCAGGCCGCTTTAGCACAATCGCAACACTTTGACCAATTGATCGCCGAATGGAACAACAAACGATCGCCTTCCAAATCAACGAGCCGACCGAACGTGGTAAGTGCCCTCTAATATCTAACCTAACTTAAACTATATTATGTAGATTTCCGTAACTGGTATCTACATTCTACATTTATTTTGAAAAGTATATATCAATGCCTATATAACCTAGGTACATTCAACAAGTAGAGCCAAAAAATATCATAATTTTATAAATCGAGTTTTCAATCAAATCTTTTAGAGAACCTGTTTAACTAGTTAATTTATTTATTCATAATGTTATTACTGAATGGTACCCGAATAAAAGATTATTAATAACAAATAACTACTTTTAAGACAACGAAACAAATTTTTCATATCTATATTAACTTTATAATAGCTTTTTAAATAGGAAAGGTATTTACGTACAATTGTAAAAAAAATAATAAATAAAAAAAAGTAAGTAGTTACTGTAAGTCATGAAAATTAAAACTATGTAGAAAAAATATTTTATTCTACTAGGTATAATATATATTTATATAATAAATATATTAGTCAAACTGTGTTTTGCTATAGGTTTTTTTTTAGATTTATTGTTTGCCATTCAAATATAAATCAAAAGGAAAATTCCCGTATGCTTGTAGCTTATAGACTTAATTCAAAAAATATACTAAGATATAGAATCAATCCATCATCGCTATTTGACAGATTATCCATTTCAGTCAAATTAGTTTTCAAAGCAATGTCGATTTGCCCATGAATACTGAAAACTGAGGTGGGCTAAAACCGATGTAACGGTAGCGCCGAACCTTTATGTTTGTTCATTTTTTTTCCGGGTTATTTTCAAAGTTACAACTAATGTTTTATAAATGCCATCATGCTATATATTCAAATCATAGTTCAAAAAACAATAATATACAATTTGTATATTAAATTCCTGTCTCTAACAATAATTGATATAATAATATGTAATATCGAATACATCATATTAGGTATAGGTATATAATAGGCGTATCATGATTCATGGGGTATTATATTAAAATAATATACTATTGCAGCAAAAAGGTTGGAACTTGGAAAACATTGCTAAGATTTGTCTTCAAACATATTAAAGTAAAATTATTAAAAACAAACTATGAAATAAAATCATTAAATTTAGTAGTTATACCTATTTAAAATGTTTACTACGTTCTGAAGTCATCTTATATCTTAAAAAATATTTAGTATAAATAATTATTAGTACATAATCCTATAAATATTTAAATAACTATAGTCAACTCATATTTCCAGATTATGGAAAAAATATTTTAAGCCAACGCTATCTGCAAATCGACGACATCCAAGTTGTAAATATTAAATAGGCATATAATTAATAATTTTAGTCAAGTCTTATCTTTACATGCAATGGCGTGGTTATGTATTCACCTATGTATTTTGAACTAATTATAATATAATACTTATCAAACATCAAACTATATTCTATAATAATATAATATAGATACCTAATATATTATAAACTAGGGTAGTAGGTAAACAAGCTATAAAACGTAGCTAGTCAATTAAGTACTTACACATAAAACATATTACTTGTATTGTCATTCTCTTCCCATAAAGTCTACAACATAATATATGGCTGGTTATAGGCTTATAGTTATAGTAATTGTTATTGTTTATTGTCAATTGTACATAATAGCAAAATAATTGCTGGTACCACAGAATAATACACAGAGATTACCAATACTACCTATCACAAATTCACAACTTATTGTATATTTGCAAGCATAAGTTTCAAGTCACAACTTATCAAGTATCAACCTATAAGAATAAATTACTAGAGTAAACCTTACGAAACCTTTTGACCTTTTCATTTCGTACAAGGTTATACACTTATAAGCTAGTTTTCCCATCGGTCATGTACATTTTATGACTTTATGTTAGTATGACAGTAATAATTTTTTTCTATTTAACACCAGTGTTTCCTAGTGTTTCTTATAGTAGATAACCATACAAATTATGATACCTACTTTTTCGCGACGTTCAAATCAATTTTAATTTAATATTTCCAAAAAATATTGTTATTTTACATTGAATTCGATAATTTAAAATCATAATAATAATATTATGCTTATAATATTATTATGATATATTTTCATATTTTTTTCGTGTTTTACCAAATATTCTAATAATTTAAACATTTTCAAATTATTAAAAGTTTAAATTTTAAATCGTTCTTTTTAGACCCACATCCCACTACCCACAACATTAAACAAACATATTAAATGTGGATCTTTTGATTTATCAATATCACTAATAGTATAGACACAGAATAAAGTATAGGTTAGTAAATAAGTGTAGTATAATAGTATGTATCAAGTACTATCAACAATATAATACATCTTGTAGGGCGTAAAGATGAACCTCCACTTTTTGTACTTATAAAATTATGTTCCCTCTCCCAAATGACTACATACCTAGGTACGATGTATATTATATATATATACAATAAATACATAATAGTTATAGATGAATTTATTAACGAATTCTTAAATCGAAATTAATCAACAATTATACAAAAACTAGATTTGAGTTACAGTTTAAAATTCAAAAATTACAAAATATGATCACATTTGGCCATCACGTAGTCAGTTCAATTAAATTTAATTTTCCTCATTGATATTTACTATACCACTCTTATAATTTTTTATGTAAATATAGAAATTTATATAATTTTAACACCTACCTTAGTCGTTCATTCGTCACATATAAGTATCAATAAAATTATGTTTAATGTTAACAGTGGTACCTACAGAGGAACCACCCACATCATATCATCATGCACGTTATTTATTATTTATTGAATTTAAGAATTTTTAAATTCTTTAAAATTTAGAAGTACAAAATCTGTATCGAAAGTACTCAATATAATTTTAGGCGTAAATATATAAAATACATGGGTATACGTGTACCTAATTCATTTATTCAAACTCAATGATCTATTTTTTTTCCAGTTTTTGTCCAAACAGAACTCGAGATCGAGCAGACAGCATTCAGCTGACGACGAGAGCCACGGCAGCGATGGTCAGTGCACTAAACTTGTTTATTAGAATAACTTACAATTTACAAATATTTAAAAACATATTATTTATTAGCGAAATAATAGATAAAAGCTATAAATACATCTTTATATATAGCCATATATGATATATCCGTTACAAACATCCGTCTAAAATACATGTTTATATCATGTTCCCCATATATAATAAACTTAAATATAATATAATCCTTGTCGAAAGTTTTCTTTTGTTCTCAAGACATGAAATGAAGTAGGTATGTTTTTCGCTTTTCAGTCACGAACTTACCTACTTAATACCTATATAATATAATACTTTTTACTTATACTTAATACAGTTATACCACTTATACTTAGTAATAACATACATAATGTCGGTTGTGAAAATTAGAAATCAGATCTACCTATAATCAATATTCAGTGTATATATATTTATATATAGGTAATAGTTTACATGTAACACAATCGCAGAATAGGTAAGTTGGTACCTAAAGTCTTAAAGTATTAGAATATCTCAATACCATTAAGTATAATATATAATATATAATTTATTCTGTATTAGGTATATAATACTCATAAATTAAGGTATTCATTATAAAAATATAAAATCCATGATTTTGTCTGCAAGAAAATATATTTTTTTATGTAAAAATGAATAAAAATACGGTAATCAGTTAGTTAGATTTTCTATATAATTCAAAAGCATTGCATTGAAAAAATAGAAATATTATTAACTCTTTTATTGATTTATCAATCGACAGTCGACACACGTCAGTCATCAGTTCATTACATTACACACACCATATTTGCTGAAATGTAATGACTAATGGTACATGTTTTATAAATAATTAATTTCACTTATTCTGTACAAAAATATTACACTTCACATGTATTTCTATAATAAGTATATAAAACACCTTTGTACTTTGTAAATTGTAGCTAATAAGGGCATGAGGGGTGTCATTTACAGGTTACGTACAAGGCTATACAATTGCTTCAATTCCCATAAATGTTCTTTGATTTTATATATTTGTTATTAAAAAAAAAACCATTTTTTAACACAAAAAAGATACTTTGATAGTTTTAGAGTTTTAAATTTTTTTAATTTCAATTCTTCTTGGGTATAGCATATATATATGTATATATATATACTGAATTATTTGAATAATTTAAGTAGGCACTTTAAAATTATATGCCACAAATAATCTATTTATTTTCTTTTTGCATAATAATTTTTGATTGAAAAATATGATCAACTATTAAAATGTCATAATATTTAACATTACTTTTTGATGTGAAAGTACTTATTTTGCAAGCAGCTCTAATATTATGATTGACAATTGGTAACTTTTTTAAGTTTCATGCAATGTTCAGAAATTACCCCCTTATAGATTTACCTAACTATTAATCTGATAAATTAAAAATTTTGAAAATATATCTAACTAATTATAATATTTTAATTTCACTTGCATATACTATTCATTTGTAGCATCAAAATAATAATGGATGTGCTAAGAAGTATTTAATCAATAATATATAAATATATTGGTATTCTTTCTATTTTAAATATGAATTACGTAATGATAAAAAATATTTATATTTCTATACAAATACCTTTACTAAAGATTATTAGAATAACACATATGGAACTTTGATTGATTTCAGATTTCATCTGATGAACCAACATTTATTGCTGCACATTCGTCGATCACGCCCTAGACAAATCCTACTTCATTCACCATTGTTGCAACCTAATTGTGATCAAACATTCAATCATTCTTCTTATTATTAGTAATATTAATGTTTAAAATTACGGAAATATAATTTTAAGTCTATGCAATAATTATATACCTTATTATTTAAGTAAAAAGCATGGTATAGCTATTGTTAAACATTTTTATCCTAGTCATTTCAAGACCGTAGTCTATTCTAAGATTTTTAGATTAAGTAAAGTATTTTGAGCACAAAAAAATATCACTGTCTGAGTGATTTGTTTTTATTATTATTATTATTATTGATTATTATTATGCATCAAAATCATACATTTTTATCTTAGACTTTCTGACTGTATATCACTAATTATAACCAAACAAATCAGATTTACTATAACTACTAAACTCTTATAGAAATCATAATATTATAATACAATCAACTAAAACAATTGTCTGATTATGTATGTTAACCGATTAATTCTAAGGTGACAAAATTAGTCAAGTACTAAATGACTGAATTCCATGAGAAAAATAACGCTCTATCAGTTTTGGCCAAGTGTATGTGTTTGTTATGATAACTGTTTACTATACTGTCTGCCAGAATTAATATTTGGGTATCTTGGTTAACGTACATACTAACTTTCATCAAAAACAATTTTTTAAATATCGTAAAAAAAAATTAATTCACCACATAATTTATATTTTACCAATATTTTAGTCTTAAGAGAACACCACACCCATATGTGCTGTCTCCTTCTTATAAATATGGCATATACTCACAACAATATATTTTACTTTGTTATTTTTAAAATTAGATTATATTGACATTTTAAAACTTAAAGGTCAAATAATTATCTTGGTGATCTGAGAAGCTTTTGTTTATATTCTAATTACAAAGCTAGTAACAAGAATTTTAAAACTATACATCTTATAAAAATTGTACAATAATCATAACTTCCTTCAAAATTAAAACATTAATAAAATTAACAAATACACTCTAGATAGTAACCTTACCTTTAAATTATATAATAGGTCAATTCAATGCACTTTTAAAAATGGAGTAAAATTAATTATTATTAATTTAATATATCCTAGACTGTTTGTAAGATAGAGACAACAAAATGCAGGTGGTGTCACCCTCTTAAGATATCAGTGCACTACCTATTTGTTTTACTTCTGACCCATGTACAAGATGGGAAATATTTGTACAGAAAAACCAATCTTATACTGTTAGATTTAATATTAAAGTGAATGAATGTATTAATAAACTTTAAATTAAGAACATTGTCTCTATTTGTACATTGGTTTTTTTACAGTACTTGAATTTTTATGCAAATAATAAATATGTAAAATATTACAGTTTAAAAATATTCATATCACAGAAAAAATAAAATATCATAAAAAAACCAACGGACAAAATTTGTACCAATGCAGATACTATTTTTAATTGAGTATAATAGAAAGTAAATTCACTCTAACATTAAAGCTAACAACATGAGACTGCCTCTGTTATACATAGTGCACTGACTTGATCTTAATAATATTTCTATTTTAGCTATTTATAATTTATTTGAATGTTGAAACTTTTAAAATATCTGTTGTTTTTTTTATGTTGTGTATTGTATATTAGTCAACTCTTATTATTATTGTTTTGAATTGTAAGTAAACAAGATAAAACAATAAACTTCAAATGTACACAAATTGTATTGATTTATTATAACTACTAAAATACCTCTATATTTACAATATTAATTAAGTTAAAGGTTAACGTCATTTTATCTTTGAAATGGCATGTAATCCAAACCAGTGTTAAATTGTACTTTCTTCCTTGCTTCTTTTTCACGTTTACGCTTGCCAATTGCGATCATTTCTTTGACCTCAGACCTAAAAAAAACATTTATTAGTTCGTAAACTATACATTTTTTTAATCAGTTAAATTAATATATTTATTACCTGTATGCTGGTGGTTTGAGCTCTTCGTGGAGTGTACAAGCTGGTTGAGGTGTATTTTCAGGAACTTTAAATATTGTTCGTTTGATTATGTCAATGTCTCTTGATAAATAGTTATTGAATGGATGTAAAGCTGAACTGGGTGCATCAAACTCAACAATAAAATAGCTAGCCTGTTTGTGTATTGCGTCATGTGAACTTATTCTCCAAGGTGTATCTGCCGTTCCTAGGTTGTCTATACGCCGTATAAATCCACCAGATTCAAAGATCTTACTAGCTGTTCGTTTTAGACATTGTGTTATTTCAGGCTGAAAATAAAAAAAGCTCTTTCTTTAGTTTATTGGTAATATTAAACAGATCCATAAAAAATAACAGTTATTATAAATTCACATAATAGGTATTGTATGTGTAATATAATAGTCTAACAATTATAAATATGTAAGAAATATTATTGATTATGCATCATAAACCAATAATATTATTATAAAAGTACCACCAATATATTGTTTGAATAGATTTGAAACTTTGCATAGTTGAATTGATAATTATTGAAATATAATAAAATACTTTTCAAACTATGTATTGTATCAAACATTGTTTAAACAGGATAAAACATTTAATTATATGCATATATTAAATATGTAGAAACAGATAGTTTTTGACATGTGTATTTTAATCAGAAACAAACTATTTGTACTTATTGTTCTAACTTATGGGTTAGGTATAAGTGTATTATCTTAAAAACTAATAAAATTTCTAAAAAGTTCAGCTATTATAAACAGATAATAACAGATAAAGTAAATAATTAAGTATACAAGTACTGACTTTTTTTATTTTTTGTGATTTCATTTAGTTGTCAATTATCAGAACAATGATCACTGATCAAAGTCAACTATAAAAATATATAAAAGTGTTATCAATGTGTTTGGATTAAAGATAAATAATAATATGAAACATATTCAAATATTCCTAAATATTCCTTATAAGTTCCACTATAATACAAAATGTCTTTGAGTGATTTTAAACAATATCCCAATAAACAAAATTTGATTAACAAATAATACATTGAAAATTATATCAAAATATGTAAAATAAGAAATATCTTTACAACCTTATTGTCTCTATTGTTATTATGTAACAAGTAACTCAATAATTGTATAACCTGAAGTAACTAGTATGAATGAAAACCTACCTTTAGCTTTCAGCTTAAAGTAAAAACTAATAAGATTATATTATGTTGCAAGTGTATCGTTCTATGAAATATAACACAACATGAATAATGCATTTTAAAAATAATACAATATTACATGCATAAATTAATCTTTAATATAGAAACTTAAAGTCACGATTAAGTAGCATAAAAAGTTTCAGTTTAACAATAAATTGGTTTTAAATAGAATTAAGAAAAAATATGTTAGTTTGAAATAGAATTATAATACTTCTCTTTCAGTTAGTATTAGAAATAATAATGAAAATATAAAATAATAAATTATACACTGTCCTGTGAGAAAACATGCTGTGGCTTAAAGAAAATCTGTATATTCCCTAATATTACTTACAGAAAACACATATAAATTAAAGTAAAAACTAAAATTAAAAAAAAAATTATTTAACAGTAATGTAAGTAGGTAATTCCTAAATTACATTACTTAATACATTTTTAAAGATAATAAGTAATAACTAAAAAATGTTCTCGAAAACGTTCAGTGAATGAATTTAAGAACAAATTATATTTTTACAATTTACACTAACTTTTTAATTTACTTTTATCTTTAAGAAAATAATCCAATTGAAATTAAAAAAATATTTTTAAATTTTCTCCTAAAACTTAATAAATTACAATAGGTAATGTATATTGATTTACTAATTTAATTTTGATTGAAGAAAATTATACTGATTACTGGGTATTAAAAACATAATGTTTATACTATGTATGGTGTTAGGATCTTACACAAAATATTATGAAAAATTAAAATCAATGACTTCAAAATTATCAATACATTTTAGTAAACCAGTACCATTCCATAGGAATATGTTGAAATGACTAATGACAAATAGAATGTACGGAATAAGATTGCCCAGATATTTCTGTATAGATATACCTACCATTATATCTGCGTTTTGAGTTGATATATAATATTTAGATAGTAAATACTAAATAGTATAAGATATAAACGAGAAAATATAGTATGCTGTATGATTATATTATATAATTTAAAGCATTATTTTTAGCCTATATAAAGCCTAATTTGTGTTGAAAGATAAAGTACCTTGTATAAATATGAGTCTTAATTTTAAGAAAGACATTATTGTTTACACAATTTATTTAAAAGTTAAATAGAAAACTATGCTTTCTATCTCATACAATTTATATTTGTAAAACTAATCTGCTCTATAATGAACATAATATTATTTTATTTTTATAACCTTGTATAATATGATACTATTTAAAAGGGATTACCTACCTAACTTTTTCAGAAGATTTATATACCTATAATGGGAATACATTTTAGAAAATCTCAGGTTTATATATTAAATTAATTATTCAACATATTATTTAGGTACTAATATAACTTAATTTTTTTCATTATTTATAAAACAATTTATGTTGTATAATATATGAAAAGAATCATAAATAGAATTGAAGAAAGTCACTTTGGATACAGAATAATAGAGAAACATTTTGTCATCCAACCAATTTACGAATTGAAAAAAAATCATATATAATATATCTAAATATAGAATATTTTAAAGATTATTAAGACAGAAAATTTTTTATTTCTACGCAATAGATATAATATTATAAATGGTAATTTACCAAGCAAGCTTATAAACTACTTCTTAGAATTTTGATTTTTGTACATCAAATTTATTTTAAAAAATTATTGTTTAAAAAAGGATGAACATGCTTAGTAAACCATCATATATATTACGTCTATAATTAAAATATAAATACAAAACAGAAATTTCAAAATACAATATACTGCAGGGTACAGGGATACAGAAACGAAAACATATGACTAAATATTAAATATTTAAAAAAATATTAATTTCAAACAAATAAATGTGTATATAATTTTAAGAGCAATTACTAATGAATAACCTCAGACTATATACAATTTATATTGTATCATATGATCTTAGTGGATAACTAACCATTATGATAGGTTTATCACAATATTTAGGTTATCATTTAAAAAAATTAAAAATAACTAGGATTTAATATGAATAATTTATTACTTAAAATATTAAATAGCTCACTAATCATCAATCTCAGACTTAGAGGCTGAAGCATTGACCAATAGTTTCAACGAGTGCGACATACTAAAATTTTTTAGATGTCTCGACGATTCTAATGTTCACATAACATAGATAGGTAAATAAAAGTATTTAATATAATATATTACCCTTGGCAAGACTTTGAACAGCAAACATAACTCATAGCTGGGCATTATTTCGAATACAATTCAATAGCGTGCAACAGAATTTAAAAAAAAAATAATAACAATTTTTCGGCGTATCGAGTATATAAACTGTAAAAGTATGAATACTGGAGAGAAGTTACAAGTTAGAGCTAAAGAGAAATGAGAATGAAGAAATGATAATATTAATTTTTTTAATATTTCGGTGTGGTCTGTGCACACGTTATCATTTTCTTATCAGAAGAGTGTAATAAGTGATAAGATTCCGATAACCAATTATCTACCCGATTTCCAGGGAGTTGCAGACGAAATAAATAAAGCACTGTATAAACACTTATCGCGGTAAAAAAAAAACCAAAATATTAAATAGGTACCTAAATTAAGCGATTTTTTTTTAAACGTAGTGACATCGTAAATAAAAAATATAAGAAAATGCTGACACAAGGGTGAAATGAGAGTAGAAAATTGCAAAAAATAACGGTAGACATTCTGCCGGACAAATATTCGATACAAATATTACTGACGAGTATTATTTAATTACATATTATGTGCACTAATGTACACTGTACAGTAGTGATAGTAATACCTACGTCAGTAGGGCATGTTTTACATTGTAATTACAAACTAATAATACGTAAGCATTACAAATTACAATAGTTTCAATCATTATCCACAACCGACGGCCGCGTAAGGCATATTCGTATTGTATACGTTTACAGCAGTTTTGGTAACCACTGGTCTAACAATTGTTTTCGTTCGGTCGTGGAATTCATATTATGCGTGTGTGAGTATGTATGTGTTGTGCGTGCGTGCGTGCGTCTTTGCGTGTATGTGTGAGTGTGTGTACTCTTAAATAAAACAATTTTCTCGCGATAATTAAAACATTCCACTGGACCTCAACTGACGACTTCTATGTACTGGAGCCTGGAGGCGAATATCGAAAAGCTCAGAAAAATTACAATTATCGCTAGCCATTAAAATATTATTATTTTATTTGCTTTTTTCCACTACACTTTTTAGTTTTCGGTTCCCCGTCAACAGTAGTCGGTAATAATATAAAACAGTGTGCACTGGGCAGCTGCAGTGGTGGTCAGTCGTGGTCTTCATCTCCGCCCAGCAAAACGGTAGCAGCGCCAGTGAAAAGATATTAACTGTAGAATATTAACATCATTCATCGTCCTCACTCGTCGCCCGTTAACAGACGTGCACGCGCGCAACGCTCGGTGTCCGCGTACCGTCCGATAACGAAATAGGGTAGGTAGGCGGTGACTCGTTAGTGAGTGTGAGTTCGTACGTGTGTGTGTGTGTGCGTGTACAAGTGCGGTGTCGTAAAAATATAAATATACATAAAAAAAAAAACAACTGATTTCCTAAAATAGGTAGGTCGGACGTCAACGTTTTCTGTGGCTCGTGCAACAGTGCCGACTCCCGTCCTCCGCCCTCCCCGCTTGTCATCCGACTGATGTCTGGGTGCTGGACGCTATGAAAGAACTCAACCGGTCGTCATCCACCAAAAAGAAACCGATCAACAATTCGAATGGTATGATCAGAAAAGTGTCGTCGCTGTTTAGTCTGGACGGCCAGATGAACGGCAACGCCAAACCCGAATGGATTGTGGACGAGATAGCCTTGGAAAGAGGTGACTCAGGACTGGGCTTCAGCATAGCTGGTACGTTTTTGATTTTTTTCTTTTATTAACATTAGGGAGGTACAGGTAATAACTCGGTTTGATTAATTATGTCCCAATGAATAGTACCCTAGGTATTGTATATCATATATATAATGCAGCTGCCACCAAGTTTCTGCTAATGTAAGAGGTGACAGATTAGCTTATGTTTGGGTTTTGGTTTTTTTTTTTTCATGAGTCCAGGAGGTACAGACAATCCTCAAACTGATGACGATACGTCCATATTTATTACCAAAATAATCCCTGGCGGTACAGCTTATCGAGATGGTCGGTTGTGTGTCAACGATATCATCACCAAAGTCAATGATACACCTGTTGTTGGAGTCCCTCATTCAACTGCAGTGGATGCACTCAAACGAGCAGGACATAGAGTTACTTTATGTGTCAAACGCAAGAAAAATGTGCTGCCCTTGGGGCCAAATGTTTTAGAAATAGAACTTAGCAAAGGCACCAAGGTATATCTATCGACATTTGTGTCTTATTGTAGTTGAACAATTTTGATTTTTCAATATAATAATAATAATGTAGATAGGAATGCTAATAACAGTATATATATATATATATATTTCAAAAAATTAATTAGTGCTATTTAAATTTGACGTAATTTGTTTGATGAGTGATGATAAAAAGTTCTAAGAATTCATTGATCCATATTATATTCTCGCTAAAGTAACTACCTACTTTACCTTGTCATTGTCTATATAGTATCAACATTAAATTTAACTTTTTTCTGCTGATAATAATTGTACATATTGTACAAATAATTTATTGGTTGTTCCAAAAACCTTTCTGTAACCATAACAACTGATATGTTGACATTGAATAAATAACAAAATTATATCCCAATAAAAAATAAAAATCATTATTTTTAAATATCCATCACTTGGTATATTATATTTATTTATTTTACCATTGACTATTATTGATTAATCTAGCCATATACTTACTATCATCATATATTTTTGATTGTTTGAAATTTATCAATTGTATATTGGCTAATCTGACATTTGATTTTAATTGAATATATTTATACTTATTTATATACTACTACCTAGAACTTAGAATTTAATCCTAATTATTTCTAATTAGTAATTGGCACTTAGCATTGACATTTTACATAAGCTATTGTATTATAAAGTAAATTTCATGTCTTCTTTTAAATTAATTTTAGTATGTACCAGGTACCTATATGGTAGTTTTAAATAATGAAGATTATAATATATTTTAGGGATTGGGATTCAGTATTGCGGGTGGTATTGGCAATCAACACATACCTGGTGATAATGGAATTTTTGTTACTAAAATAATGGATGGTGGTGCTGCCCAAGTAGATGGTAGAATATTGGTTGGTGATAAACTAGTTGCAGTCAAGAACACTCTTCTTGGTGACCGTAATTTAGAAAATGTTACACATGAAGAAGCTGTATGGACATTAAAAAACACCCGTGAAAAAGTGATATTGGTCATTGGTAAAACTGAACCAATTACATATACCGATTCTGCACCATCACCAATCATCATTGATACCATTCCAAATTCTTATTCTACTGACACATTAAATACTGTAAAAAGTTATGAAAGCTTACCAAATTATGATGTAAGGACAGTAGTTTTACATAAAGGTTCAGGAGGCTTAGGATTTAACATTGTTGGTGGTGAAGACGGAGAAGGTATATTTATATCATTCATTCTTGCTGGTGGTCCAGCCGATCAAACAGGACAATTGAAAAGAGGAGATACTATTCTAAAAGTAAATGAAGTTGATTTGGTTAATGCAACACATGAAGAAGCAGCTGATGCCCTTAAAAATGCTGGACAAACCGTTTTATTAACAGTTCAACATCGACCCAAAGATTATAACAGGTATTTAAAAATAACTAAAAAATAGGCTTATTACATATTTTAGAATTTTTATGTTATTAGTAATATTTATTTATTTTTAGATTTGAAGCTAAAATTCATGAACTAAAATCTCAACTTGCTGCTTCTTGTGGTACATTGATCCGCACTACTCAGAAAAAAACATTGTATGTCCGCACTCTATTTGATTATGATCCATCCAGTGATGATGGTCTTCCTAGTATTGGACTACCATTCAAATATGGTGCTATTCTTCATGTGACTAATGCAAGTGATGATGAATGGTGGCAAGCAAGAAAAGTCTTAGCTACTGGTCGAGAAGAGGGTATTGGTATTATACCTTCAAAACGCAGGTGGGAACGAAAACAAAAAGCTCGTGATAGATCTGTTAAGTTTCGAGGAAACGAAAGCAAAAGTTTAGATCGGTTATCGACATTAGAAAGAAAAAAAAAATCAATGACTTTTAGTAGAAGATTTCCATGGGTACGAAGAGGCAAAGATGGGAAGTATGAGAATGGCCTTGATGATATGGTTTTGCAAAGGCAGTCTAGAGAAAATATATGTGAAAAAATTGAAGAAACTCCTTCTTATGAAGCAGTGGTATGTATTATCAAATGTCAATTACTAATTTAAAGGTATGATATATGAGAATAATGTGCTATTTAAGGCCTAGAAGTTGCATATTTTTTTATAAGCTCTCAGTTTATAGCAGACTAAAGAAGAATATAACAAATTTAAAATGTATATTTGTACAAATTTTGTCAAATTTAGAAAAAAGAAACAAGCATAGGTACTTCATATTTTTATTAATAATATTTTTTCAATTAAAATTGGCTACTGGTAACAATTTTTCAAATATTTAATAAAATAATATCTATAGGTAATAGTGATATATTAATAATACAAATAGGTACAACAATGTAACAATTACATATCAAGCTATATTTTTTTCTATTTTAAATCTAATAACTTCCAAGCCCTTATGATTACTAATTACTAAATAAATAAATGT
>VUJU01000938.1:0-74341 GCA_009835225.1 Aphis craccivora | reverse complement strand
ATAGTTTTAACTATTTCGTATATTCAGCAAACCAGTTACGTACTGTAGAAATATTGTACACGAACGGTTATTACGAATGGTTTATTTTAGTTTTGTATTCTAAGCACTGATCCGTAATTTTATTTGATTAAAAAAAAATCATGAGCCATTATAAAAAACACATTTATTTTTTTATTTGCTCGTTTGAACTTTTACAATAAAACACACATTATACGTGCATTTATTTCGGGAACGGCAGATAAACCGCGCGTTGAACGTGTACTCGGAATTATTGTTTTGGTAATAAATTCAAATTATGTTTGGGATAACAGATGGACCAAACGGTAAATAGTTTTATGTGTGTCTTCTAAGTATATTGATATAGTTAAATTTCTACAGTCGATTAAAATTTAATTAATTCCACAATAAACCATTATGGACATCAAACAAGTTTGTAACTTGTATAATAATATAATAATATTATATTATTATACAAGTTAGGTTAATATATTATATTATTTATAACGAAAACGCTTGTTTTAAATAATATAATAATGCTTTCAATTATATTTTGATTTTTGTTTTTTTTTTGTATTTCGTTTTTGAATTCCATAAAATACCAGCAGATTAGACTTATTTCAATTAAAAACGTTAAATCATAAAGAACTTTGTAAAGTATTTTTAATCGATTATAATATTTATTATAACACATAAATTTGCAACAAACTGAGCCCGTAGCTCGTAGTTTGTGATAAGTTTATTAATTGTTTTATGCTTTGTAAATTATTAAAACAAACATTCAGATTTCTGTTTTATAGTTTAATTATTTTAATTTTTGCTATTAAAAACTAAATTATGTTCTGATTTGACATTTTTTATTGTGCCTACCAGTATTTATAATTATACAAGAATTAAGAAACTTAATGATAACAAATTAAAATATCCCCATTCAAAATATTGATTAATCAATTTGTGGGCTTGTACACATTTAATATAAGGTAAACCATATTATTTCTTATAACATATTTCGATAAGTCCACCTTGTTTAACAATAATATTCTCACCTAAATGAAACTTAATTTTCAATAAATTGAGAAATTGCTATTATACATTTTTTGTAAAAGGTATGTATAATATACAGCTAATTAAGTAACAATGACAATACTAAAACCATAAATGATTTATCTAGTAACTTGTAAGTTTGAAAACTCTATAATATAACCGAACTTTCAAGGGAATAATTTTTTGAACGCGATGACTTATATCGTTTTGAAATGTTATTATTGTAATTAAAAACGATACAGCGTGTACAAAGTGTATGGAGCGATTCGAATTCCTAAAACTTGGTATTATTATCCACCAGTTCCAAGGGTTTCAACTTTTTATTTTTAATTTGTATAATAAGCGATATTTCTATAAAAGCTCAACGTGTATCTACTGTTGTCTCTCCACCATACGTAGAGTATGAGTAAGTTCTTCACCATATAGTACTATAATAGTCGATCTGCATAACTTCTTGTGAATTGTGGCCGTTGCACTGCAATGAACGTTTAAAGTTTTTATGATCGAGTATTGATTCTGTTTTATTCCATCATTGGTTTATTTTCAAATTGTTAGCCATTTTAAGTGTTAACTACCGTATATTTTTCAACTATAGTATTTCTCTGAAACCCATCATCTCTAATATTAATTATCTTAATACGTGGTGAGACGAGATGCGCATCTGTTTGACGTTCGTAAAATCAACTTTTCAATACCTATCTAATAGTTTTGCAGTTGGTTTCTATCTTGTCTGGTTTCATATTTCCTGTACCGTAGTCAATGCTCCAAATGACCCTTGTTTGTCATCACCCTCATGCACCTATACGCGTATATTAGTATATTTGTTGTGTTGCTTTGAATCAGTTTAATCGGCTGACGGACGCAGTTCGGCGTGTCCAAAGGCTTCCAAACATGGACAAATAAATTCCGAAAAGATACCTCTTAAACTTCAATTACCTAACGTTATCACTTATCAGTACTTAACCTTTCACAATAATTATAATATTATGTCTTACCTAATTTTGTTGCCATCTATACATCATTAACTATTTTCTAGTGACAGGCTGATGATAATTTAACAGTACTTTAGTTAAACATAATTTTAGGATTGAAAATCTTTTTGAAAAAATAACATGAAGAGTAATTAAGTAGTGTTAAGATGTGTTAGTTTAGAGTTTTATGTTGATTAGAATTTGGATTTGAATACAAAATGCATTATTTTTTCGCGGGTCTTTGGAAAGTTTTTCAAGTACAAAATTCATTTCATAAAACATTCTCTACAATTTTCAGGTAAATTGGTAATTTTTAGAGTATATTATGTTTATCAATATGGATTTTCAGATCGAATATAATAATTAAATTACCAATTAGTGCTAATTTAAAATGTTAGCTCAATATGTTATGAGTGTTATGACCATTTATTATTTATTATTATTTCTAAATAAATGGTTTCGGTACGTTTACTTTTTTTTACGACTATTTTTAGTCTGATTAATGACTATAGAATATAGTGCGTCCGGTACTTAAGTAAATGTGGAATTTAATAATGTTATTAAATTATAATTTATTTTGGTACGATTTGGTCAAATGAGTAATTCACTCTCAAAAGTGAAGGTTGACGGTTAATGCTTAAACCATCTCCGACACATTCATTATATATTTTTTATTTTTTATAATATTGTTCGTAAATATTTATGTTTGTTTTTTGTTTTGATAAATTATTATATTGTAATCGCTTTAAATATTTTCTAATAAAAGCAAATTATAAAAAAAAAAAATTATACCTAATAAAATAAAAAATAATTAATAAAATAAAACATGTGAAATTGGATTTTTTTTTTAAGAACATTATTGCAGTTAAGATTCATATTTTTAGGTAATTTTTACATGTTCCCTAGATATTAAAATTTAAAATAGGTAAATCATAAAAATCTATGTTGTAGACGTTAAAGCATGACACAATAAAGTATAATAATTAAAACTACGTATAAATATGAATGTTCAAATTAAAATGCATAATTTAATAAAAGTGTTTGAAAATGTCCGTACCTATATTAATGTCTACTCAAATTTCATACAAAGAAGAATAAAATAAACTGACCAAATTTTGAGGTAGAGCCTGTCTGGTCCGTCCGATTGAATTTTTAAGGGCAGTAATGAAAGTTGAGATGTTCTAATAGTGAATTCGGGTAACTATTCAACTATCGAATGAAAAGAAAAGATCTAAAGAACCTACTGTCAATTGATTAAACAATGGTATTTAAATGTCTTTTGTCGAGATTGTTGTCGGCGTATTATTGGAACAAACGAGTTTTTTTTTTTGTTTCCTCGATAGCCATTATTTATTTTTTTATAATAAATATATTTTTTTTTATCATTATTATTTAAATAAATAAATATGTATAAAATACTAATATAATATAATAATATATTAGAGGATGTTCTAATAAAATAGTAAACAATAGTATTTTTTTTTCAGTATGTGAATATTACAAATGGTTTGGTCTCTTCAAATAATAGAAAATAAAAAAATTCCAATAAAATCGAGTTAAAAAAAAAAAAAACACTAGATTTTTATATTTTTTCACATAGTATCGATCGATTGAACTCGTCGTTATTTTTAGTGTTCTTCGGGGTTATAAATCAAATTGGGCTGTTGCTATGTGAACGTATTTTATGTACAATACAATATTCAAAGTGGACGTTGCGCACAACGTCCTAGAGCAGTGTAGTGGGTATATTATTAAACAGGAGTGCAACGAAACACAAACCAATTATTCTCAGCCCAACTTACAATACAAAGGTCTTTTAAACATTTTTGTTTAAACATAATCTCGTGTAACATTATATTATTTAGCGCGCAGTTACATTCATTCGGACAGTATCTCCGACTAATTGTTTGCGGCAGCTGTCGTAGCTGAGTAGCTGCGGGCACGTTTGCTAATAGTAGTCGGTCAACGATATAATACTATAATATATAGAAAAGGAGAAAAACACACACAAATACACGTACCAGTGTACCTATACACGCACATATACACTCTTCTGAACGCGTGCACTGCATTTTAATACGTCCATTCATATCCATCTTTGATGTTTATATTAAATTAAAAATATGCTCGGTAATTAAAAAAAAAAAAAAAATTAAAATAATAATAACAATAATAATAATAATAATAATAAAAGAACTGAATAAAATCGTTAACAAAACGAAAATATGGTGGAAAATATTTTTAATTAAATTATTGCCGCCAGGAAGAAAAAACGCGGTAAAACACTGCTGCTCCTCGTCGGGTTGTGCGCGCGTGCATATAGCTTTGGTGATATATAAAAATCCAGACACAAAAACACGGGTGACAAGCCTAAAAAAGCTGTACCTTTGAGTTCAAAGTTTTTAAATACTTTCCAAATGATAAATAAGCCTTTCGCGGGCCGTTACCGCTGCTGCCGATACGAAGGAATGCACATCAAAGGACGCGCACTTACAGGAATTTTAATCAATGCATTTTTACCTGACAGATTTGTCTGCAGCCGCGCACTTTGTCGTCGTAACGTTGATGATATTATTTCGCCATCGTCGTCGCGCAGTAATTATGAAGAAGGAATTACCGAGCGAAATCTAAATTCTTACGACGACCGTATAATATGTTAGATAAACATGGTGCAGTGAGCGACAGAGAACTTCGCTTTTCAGGGTAATACGTCCTACAAAATTTCTAGTTGATATTTAATGTTATTATTGTGTTATTCAATATACACTCAAACGGACATTTGTTTACGATATAAATGCGTAGTAAAACAACTTCACGATGATCAGGAACGACGCTTTTCAGCAGATTAGTAAATTGGCATCGCGAATTTGCAGTGACAGAGGTGAAATTTGACATAATATCATAAATATCATATTTATACAAAGCAATAGATACAGCCAAACAGGTATATACAAATTATATTCTACGAGGTACAACTGTTTGTATAATAATCATGGTGATAACTTGCGATGGCAGGTAGGTTGTTTCTTTCAATTGATATAAGAATCTCTATTTTTTTGTAGTTGCTCGTGTAGAGGGTAATTTTTTTTCCGTCACTTATATTGTTTGGCAGGGCAGACAAGTTCTCAATACGTTTTATAATAAATTATTAATTAAATGTGCGACATTAAATATTTTAAACATTTAAATGTATGTGTATCTAATAGTATCTAACAGTCTATTATACAGGTCTGTAGCAATTTTGAACGTCGTATTTGAACGAGAAATCATAAAAGTAATGAATACAAAATAATAGTGTTATTATTATTATAATGAATGAATTTACATATTACAAAAACTGGACTGTATTTATAAATTGTTAATTTAGTTATAGTGTTATACACACTATTTTTGATATTTTGTCATACTATCGAACATAAACGTGGCAATTTTATAATAAATACAACTAACTTTAATACGTTATCATATAATAGTTGTTAGTCGATAAAAACTGCTAATGTAAATTTTCCCATTCCCCTAAAATCGTATTATTTATTATTTGTTTGGATTGGTGTAAATAGTTTATTATTTTTCTAAGATAATAAACATCAAAAATGAGATTATTCCTGTTTATTCGCCTATATAGCCTCCTATACAAACCGCCTATACAAATAAAATATTTACATAATTAGTTATTATATCCAGTCTTGCGTAATATAATATGTTTGCTTACGTACAATATTAATAAATCGTTAAAATATAGTCAGTATTATTGAGATTTGTGCTGCAGCGGTCAACCTGTGATATTGCCGTATAGACAATAATAATATAATATTATTTTAATCAGAGGTTCGAATCACTCGCTACAAATGTGATTGAATTTGTTATTATATATATAAAATAATAATAATAATAATCGTCTTACCGTAAGCATCGTAGGTTCTCCCACGGGCGTGTCTATTGTAACGATCAACAGGTAATCATCGTCCAGATAACTCCGGAAATCACAGGTGTGGACGTACCTATATTATATTGTAATATACGTATATAATGCGTATATTTCGGTGTTCACGTGTAATAATAATAATAGTATAACAATCGTGAATATTTATTAGAAAAAGGAGAGATAGATGATGTGGCGTCGCGGAGAGACTATATCAACGACAGAAAATTGGGCGTCGTATAAAATACTATATAATATTATTATCGTATATATATAATAACAATAATGTATACATAATATGATATTAAATTTATATAAATACAATAATATTATTAACGACTTACTAACCTTCACGACGACGACGACGACGACGACGATGACGCTGCCGTCCGCCGCCACTGCCGCGTGATTCATTGTCGTCGTCGTCGTCGTCGGGCCGCTCGAGGGGCACACCCTACGCCGAGGGCATCATCTACGTAGCAGACCATCTCGGCTTGCACCACCGACACAGTGGGAGTAACAATATAATAAAAAAATAATAATTTGGACCAAAACGAATAAATGCCACACGGCGATTAACTGCTACTAATAATGATGACCACATGCACAACAGACGTCCAAACGATTATCGGTCAACGAAATCCGTAAGCAGTGTCATAAACGTACTTATAACGCGTACTTTTATACCTACGGTAAATAATACTAAGACATTAATTTATAGGTTAAATAAAGGAATAAAGGTTCCGTTTAAGATTTAAACAAGTAATTTCAAACTTTCTCCGCATCTTATAGTGATGTATTCGATTGGATATATATAGACACGTGTTTAATTAAGGTTTATGATCATTGATAATATACATTAATGTATATAGGACATGACCCACGTTTTTACTTCTATGTTAATGATTTTACAGTTGTATACGCATACCGTTAAAACTTTGGATTATCAATGTAAATCGTAGAAACTATGGAAATATTGATAACTACATATTCTATTTTGTTTTTTATACGCGTGGTGTACATAATTGTTTATAATTTATATATATGTTCATAATATTATTAATTTTTCATTAATCATTATTATAATTCCCCATTATTCATATTATTCATATGATTACTATTGTTATTAAATTATCTTTTTTTTAAAACTATAATAACTTGTCAGATTAGTGTATATAAAAGACATTTATATAATATATATATATATATTATAAATGTATATTTTACCAAAGTGTGGCTGTGAATACCATTGAGTTTAATAAATTATAAACTATCAGAAACTCTTTAATAAAATATATAATAAGACTTACTAAGATCCACATACTGGTAAATCTATATCATTTTCAAAGTGGTATATTATATGCATTTAATATAGGTAGTTCAAGAGTTTTTAGTGCTGTATCATAGAAAAAAATTGAATTTTACAATTATTCACAGAAACGAAATTGGATTAACACGACGATGATACCTACATTATAATATTAAGTTATTATTCATTTATATTTTATATGAAATAACTAAAAATAATACGTGTATAATGATTAATGACAAAATATTATAGCACTCAACAACACAACATCACCGTTTTAAAAAACGGTATATAATAAAAAAATATAGTTATTTTTGTAATAACGAAACTGTTGCAATATCTATGACATTTTTAACATTAAAATTATAAATATATGATATTTATAATACATAACGAAACTAATTTATTGATAAAAGTTGAGCTAAATGATGTACTGTAATATTATAGAAATTCTTGAGTATAAAATAAACAGCACACTATTAAATTCTATACCAAAGTTATACCTATTCAATATGAAAACATATAATATATATTTACTTAAACGGCATATTTTACGTATTTGTATAGCACTAATTGCTATACTCATCATTTTCATAACATAGTTATTAATATGCTTTTTAATAGTCTTAGACTTAATTTTATATAACATTATTTATTTTAAATTAAATTAATAAAACAATATTATGATTTTTGCATAGGTAGGTCAACAATTTTAAATTGTTTTAATATTGTGTAGACGTGTATTTTGTAATATTATGCATACAATATATCACTATATAAACTAGATAATAAATAATTAAAAATAATTACACCTTTTTGAAAACCTACTAAAAGTGTTTTCTATTTAACATGAAAAAATACATACATAACATTATTTTTTTTATCAAATAGTAACATGAACTATTTTAATATTTTTCCGTAACTACAAGTATCAAAAATGTCCAATAAAACTGAGTTATGACTACTTTTATGAGTTTTCATTATGGTTTTTATAATTATTATTTCAAAGAACAAACATGTTATTTCGCGGACCCTAATGACCCGTATCGAAGACATGTTGTGACATAAATTATGACAATGGGTTTTCATCAAAAAACTTGTGCGTGTTTTTTTTAATTTAAAATTATATTATAGTCTTCGGCGGTGTATAACAGTTGAAAATAGTGTTATATTGTTTTAAAGCATACAAAAAAAAAAAAAAAAAGTATGAATATAATTATTTTGTTGAAAAGATTTATACAATTTTTAATGATCTTTTATGTATGAAAATAAATGTGTAATTTTTTTTATGCAGTTAGACTATTTATAATTATTAGTAGGTATTTTTAATGTACTCGTATTATCATATTCATACACATTTCTGTCGACCTACAGACTATATAGTATATTGTCGTTATTTACGTGTTAATACTTATATTGGAATAATAATATTAGTGATTGATTTTTTTCTTCGTTTGTTGTGTAGGTACTTGTTTGACGTTGACATATAACAACTTATTGGGTGTTTTTGCATTTGAATGACATTTAATTGCGTTTCCGTTAAGGTGTTTATAGTAGCCACTCCGATTCCGTATTTCCACTGAAATCATGATTTATTTCTCGTTTTTACCAATTATACGAGTTGAAACTAAGTTAGTAATAAACAATATAATAGCAGTTTACCTAGCAGAAATATAATATGATAGTCCACCTATGCGCGGTTTGTTGTTTATCATAACAATTTTGGCACCGATTCTTATATTAAATGTATAATTATTACATGGCTTTGATTTCAATGAATTTGGTACTCCAACACTACTCTCATAGTTTTATATATTAATAGAGCGTGGGTTATCTAATATTGTATACCTATGCTATTAATTACCTGTAATTACACGATTTTTTTTTTTGGATTTATTTACATCTTACACGACGTTTTTTTATTGAAGTATTTATAAAATTATAATTAGAACAAGCTTCAAATATGAAATTATATATGTATTTATTTGTCTTAAAGGGGACATGGTCGAATTCAATTTTCGAGGAATCTTTCCGAATATTGTAGGCATATAACATCTTTCGTATTCTACGGTATCATTACGATCGCCTCATGATGCGCGGCACCTGACAGGAGGCGTATTATTACCATTGTAAATGATATAAAGTAAGCGAGTAGGTAACGTTCGCGTATATAGTGTCTATAATCTAACGTCACCGCAACGCTGGGCGAGCGGATATTCTGGGCCCAACACGCGTCAGAGCAGTACATAACAGCACTCGAGATCTTCAGTGTACGCGCGATGGTAATCCCATAAATTTCGCGTATCCGCTAAACGCAGAAACCGTCAAGTCCGTCCGGCCGCGTCCGGTTCGCGTCTTGTACGACCGCAGACAACTGTATTACACGTGCACGTGTGTGCGCGCGCGCCCGCGGGACTTGGACAAATGTGACGCCAAATGTTGTCCGCGAGTTTGATAAATTGCGATCCGGCGGCGAGTACGTTTCCCCCCTAGACGCGCGTCCGTCGGGGCGAGGGCAGTGCGTAGAAGAGCTGTCTGTCGTAGACGGTTGATATTATGGTCTCATCTGCAGCCGTGTCGCCTCTCGCGTAATAACGATAATAACAACTATACGGAGCGGGCCAGCGTATTATCATAATACTGCAGCAGTAGTCGTAACAAATAATGACGCGATCGCAACGCGAAACGGTAACGGGAGGCGATTCGCAAAGACGAATATAATATATGTATATATATATATAAGCGTATATAGGTATTATCATTATACGGGACTGCTGACTGCGGAGAGGAGAATCGTCGACGGCGAGAGTGATGGGCGACACGTATAGTCCGTCTACCGCCGCAGCAGTGTCATTATAATGTGCGAGGGATCTAATCTATTCTCACACGCAAAACACTCGCAAATAAACGTTCTGCCCGTCAGATATTATATATGTATATATAATGTGTAAACTGACGATTGTACTTACATATTATGTGTGTACGATCGTGTACAGTGTGTGTGTGTGTGTGTGTGCGTGTACATCACGGGGATGAGACACGCGCGCGTGAAGGACGTCTCATTACTGAGCCGGGGTAAAGGAGCTTACTTCCTAAGGAAGATGTATAATGTGTCCGAAAAGACGACAAGACGCGCGGCCGACCGTGTGTACGGTATGTATATAATATATTATAATCCTACTCCTCCGTCGTCGTCCTGCAGGGTACGCACTTACGAGACTTGCAGCGTTTAATCACGAGCGTCGCGCGGATCCGAGAGCGGATTGCTTTGATTCGCTAACGCCATAACTATAATAATACATTATAACTGCGAAACGTCGTTGTCACAATTATTATACGGACGTCGCTCCGAGTGATTTGTTCAGGTGGCGGTGGACTGGGCGAGAGTGTGTTTTCGACGAGTTTTCGTCGAACGAGACGGGTTTCAAAACTTTATAACAAATTTGTCTTTTTTTATAATCATTAAGTGCACGATGAGTTGAGTTGAACACCGGAACGCGTAGTAACTCGTTGGTTAATGATAGATTATATTATTTTAATGATCTCGCCAATTATTATCTTCTTATTGCATATACACACTATTATAATACACAATTCCGTCAACGTTAACACGCACCTTTATTGTTTTCACCTATACGTCGATGAGGACTTATAGCTAAAGTTCATAGTTTAAACGAATTTACGCGCGATTCGGAAATGAGTTTTTCTGTATATTCCACTATCCATATAATATAGTTTATTTTAAAAGACTTTATTTTCGAAGTATATAACACGTCCTGTGATATTATTATACGTACCTACTTAATATATTACAGTACATGATTATGCGATATCGATTTTTTTCTTATGTATAATTTGTTATCCCTAAGGGGCTACTCGAAAAATGTTCAACACTTGTCTGTATAGGCAGCCAGTATTCCGTATTTTCCTTAAGGTCGAGCATAGACATGATTGTCGTCGTCAAAGACTTGAGGGTTATGACGTTTATATATAATTACGGCATCGACGATAAGGATAAGACGATTCGATCGGGGTGGTTGTTATTCTTTATCGTCAATTCTTATGGTACGCATATATCAATGTACATATATATATGTATATATAGTAAATATAGATATTAGATATTATGTTAAATCAACACCAACCACCTGTTTACATAAATATTATTATGTATAGAGATAACCGAGTACCTATACATTATTGTTATACTGTGCACAATAACACTGTCGCCGCCGCCGCCCGGGTAAATCGATTTGTTGATTAATGGTAATAGTTTGTTGCGTATATTATTATTCCTCAATGGCCAGCTAAGACGAAGGTCATCGCAGATATCACTACGCGTGTCACCGTTGTCAGTATCTGCTGCAAAACGTACATACACACATACACACACGCGCACACCACATTATAGTATTATAATAATAAATATTTCCACTGTGCAACTCGGCCGTCATTAATCAATTTCAGTAACGATTTCTTTTCCCCGGACGTATCAATGCATACGTTCTATTCATTTGGATTTGGAATAACGCATATATTATTGTAAGTTTGTGTAACGAGGGACATTTTGACGGACACGTACTTTGTTACAGAGCACGCCTCGTTAAAGACTCACACAGACGAAATAAACAGGTATATACCTATAGCACGCACTTACTATTGCGGCGAGGCGTTGAATAGTTGTCGAAGTACATCAATGAAATCCCATAAACCGTGCCTACCGAAACGCGCGTTTCGACCACTCCGATACGTATATTTAAAACGCGTATAATAGCGGGCGTCTGGACGTACTATATATTATTATTATTACGCCGTGTACCATATTATATTATACGATACTATTATGAAACGGATCGTGAAAACGGGAGTTACGATAATATAATAATAATTTTCTATTATCCGTGACACGCTCGTGGACTCGATTCTTCGTGAGACGTTTGTGCGCCTTTCTTGTTATGTTATTGGTTTGTCTAATAATATTCGTCTCGAAATCCGATTACAATCGAACGCGTGTCGTTGCGCTATAATAATAATGCAATGTGGTGAAATCTGTCCAGAGCGATCCAACAACGCCCTCCGTACACACCGCAACAGCTACCTAGACTCTAGAGTAGTCGTCGTCGTCGTCGTAGTCGTCGCGTGATCGGACGTCGCAACCCGCAGCGAGGCAATAATGCCCACACAATTATTATATAATATAATAATAATAATAATGTACGACCCTGCCCGGCGGTAATCGACGGAACGTCAACTGTTTTGTGCAAGCGTGTTCGCCATGAATGAAACTTACCGAGTAGTGTGTTTTTTTTAAATAATTTTTTTTTTCAATGTCTTTCACCCTCTCTCGCGCTTATTTCCATCGTCGTCGTCACGGCCATCATTAGTGCAGACACACACGAATTATACACTCACATCGCCTACCTACGCGCTAAGACACCTATACAAGAGATACACGGAATAATGCTCACGCGCGTATATAATATTAATATGACGCGCTTGTGTGTGTGTGTGTGTGTGCTTGCTCGCAGTCGCGTTTAATAAAACAAAAATCAAACACGTCTATTCATTATGCTATTATACGTATACGCTGCAGCAGCAGTCGAATAATGTGAAAGGAATGAAAAATGATTGCCCCTTGCCGCCGATGCGAGGAGAAACGCGTATAATATATATATATATATATAAATGTGTGTGTATTATAAAGCGGCGGCGGCATCGGCAGCAGGTGTAGGGGTGTCTATATACTTCGATGAAAAGAAACCTCCCCCGCAATCAAAGACGTAGGCCATATACGTATTATAAGTGTGTATATAATACACGTGAATTATTATAAGCACACACAACTACGTTCCGAATCGGATACGTATAGTAAATATGATGTATATATAATAATATGTGCGTGTACGACGGCGGCTACGGTGACGACGACGACGACGACGACTACGACGACAACGACGACGAAGAGAGTTGGTAAAATATTCATTGAAACGGATGAGGGCGACCGGGTTGTATGTATATACGTTATATTATATTTGTTATTATTGTACGTGCATGGATGGCCGCCACGTATAACGAGTTCGATGAATAGACATATACCTACTACAGGAGATGGAGAGAAAGAGACCCGACACACACACACATAATATACGCCACTATAAGTGTATGATATATAGGTAACATACATAATATTATAATATTCTTTCTTTTATGCTCTGAGAATATCGTATATACCTATATTCAATATGACGTACTTTTTTTTTTTTTTAATTTTATTATTATTTTCATAATACGAAATATTATATTATTATCAATCGTGCTCGAATGATTCGGATTGCCCGCAACGACGCGCAGTTTACGATATTATATGTATGTAGGTACCTATATACACCGTATACTCGACCCGAAGGAAACGCATTACCACCGTATATATTATTCATATGTCACACAAAGTGTGCACATTGAGTATTTTGTGTCGTTTGCTTTTCGCGAAACCACTTCCAGTTTTTTTAATACGACTACGCGCGCACCCGTTAGCGTTTCATTGAAAAAGAATCGGTATTTACTTTATTTATTTTTAATCCAAACCCGGGACGAGCTCACGTGGGATGTTATATCCGCGGTGGAGAAGTGGTGACTGAGGGTGTCATATCCCCCACGGTTATTTATTTATTTTTTTAATTAAATAGAAATGTAAGAAAAAAATGTGAGTATTATAGGAGTTGGGTGGGCCACTGTGCGGCTTTCTTTGAATATTTTGAAAGCCATAATAAATCATTGCATTCGAAAAAAGATTCTAAACTTAACCAAAAATTATTGTGAATGGATGGTTGCTTGAATTTATATTTCTTATCTGTCACTATGATACTTTTCTCCAGTTATTTTCGTACAAATAGATGGACAATTTGAATATGATTTTAGTTAGTTTAGTCTGTTCACAATATGGCACTACTAAAGTACGAGTTGTTGGATCTAATAAATGAAGCATGATGAAATAAAAATTCAACGATTTCATTTCTCTCAGTAATTAAACTGATTGAAATATGGAATGAAAGTTTTAATGTTAGAAGTCATGTTTTCAGATTTTTTTATTATCTAAAAAAGTAAATTTAAAAAAAAAATGAAAATAATAAATTGATCATAACTCATAAGGTTACGATATAATCATTTGTAATTAGTGGAAATACCTACCTATTTACACGTTATGCCATATGAATAGTGAATATATTATACTATGTTTTTATGCCTGAGTATGAATTCAAAATTTTTAAAACTTAATGAACATTATTTTATTTTTTAATAATTACTATAAATTAAACTCTCTCTAATTTTATCACATGATACAACATTAGTTCTGAAAATATACTATCGGATTTAATCAAAATACATTCATATTACATTTACGTATATTCCTATGATGGATGGTTTAAAATTATTTAGAAAATACACAATACCATTTAATCATGAAGTCGGGAGGTGAAAAATTTGCTTAATAATTCATTAATATATTATGTATTAGTGATTTCGTACCTAAGACGTTTTCTAAAATACGAAACTTTTAATCTTATTTTATTCCACAAAATTACACTGTTTGAGAAAGCTGTCAACAACAAGTTATTTTAAAATGAATCTTATATATTATTATACGTACAAGTAGTGTGGTACATCTAAAAATAACTGTATGTACTATGTATATACACATAAGATATAAAGTCAGTCTTTGTTGCTATATAAACTTTTGTGAATTCTATTACCTATTTACTCTTTAGATTGTATAACTTTTATCCGCGGCGTTCATAATGCAGCTGGTATTATTTCCAACGGAATAGGTGATTCGATCATAAATACATTGAAATACGTATTCCGGTCATATAGGGGGATGTTATATATTATTTCGAAATTTTGTCGATATAATATGCGACTTAATAATAGCTATCAATATACATAATGGAGTATATATATATATAGGACCGTTGTTACTGTTATTACGTGCTCTATGAATATTTATGACGTGTCTACACATCAAACCATGTGTTTTTCGACACTTTGTAGACGGCTTGTGTTCAATAAGAAACATTGAAAATCACTTCCAGCAACAACAGATGCCCTTAATATAACAAATTATCGACTGCCGGGTCTTCTGTTAATTCCCACAAGACTACTGTTTAAATCACTTGTATATATGAAACTATATATCGGTTAAGACAACACGTGTTTATGCTCTGCACGGTCATTATATGTTGTACATTATTATGTGTGCGCGTTTCCAGTGTGTGTGTGTATTATAGGTCGTATAAGCGATTAATTTGGATAAAAGGCTAAACGTCTGCGTGTATTAATTTGCAATACTACACTCACACGATCGGCCGTATATATGCGATGTAATTTATGACGCGCAATCTATTATAATATTAGCTGTAACAAATGTTAAGAAATTAAAGTACCTATATAGGATGTATAATATTAACGTAAAAAGTAAAAAATAAATAATAACCGGATAACGTAAGAAAGAAAGAAAAAATAAATAAAAAGATTAAATGTAAACAATATTTACAGATATTTTATAGGTATACTGCTGTGTCTGGAAAGTGTGGTATGTCTATATGTCTGTACAGTACGTTTAACGTAATAAAATAAGTATTAACGCATTATAATTTTTTTGTCGAATAATGGTAATCCGTTAATAAAACTTAATATTATTTCACGAATAAAAAATTGAATAACACAAGTTACTGTCAATAAACGACAGATACTGAGACAAATATTAATAATAACTTTCGAGTTGTAATAACAAACAAATATACGTTATTGTCCATGAATAATTTAAGTGTATTTTTATAACGTAATGTTTTATTTTTTACAAAAGTCACGAATATAAATTATTGTATAATACACCAACAATTGCTCGAGAAAATAATTCATGCACAACTACAAGAGTCTATACATAACTTAGTACTTATTGTGTTTTATTTAACTATGTCGTCTATTCACAGGGAAATGTAATCTAAAAACAATAATATTTAAAATAACGTGATATTATTATTATGATAATATAATATTAAATTAAATGATAATAATAATAACTTGTGGAATAAAATTACAATAGTTTCAAAATAGTATTTGATATGTTTAAAAATAATAATATTAAACATTTGATATTAAATTATTACTTAATTGTAAACTTTATTGTATACAATTAAAAATGTAAATAATATTTGAACGTGATTTGCACAGTTCCAAAAAGAAAAAAAAACAAGTTGGCTGTTTGAAAATTGAATAAATGGTAAATACACTAAACGATAAAAATGATAAAATATTATACAAAATACTTATTATAATGAAAAAATAAAATCCTCAGTGTAATAATTTTTAAAAAGATAATTAGATAGCGGAATCAAAAAAGAATCTATCGCAAAGTGAGACTATAATTTTATAAAATAAAAATTTAATTTAATTGTGTTAAAAAGTTATTTATGTATATGATTTCCCAAAACAAAAACGTTTTATCCGAAAAAGTTTGTGTTGTATTTTGATAATCAAATTAATTAATTTTTAAATTAGTGCAACGACAAATATAATATATTACGTGAACCGAACTTCTTGTCCGTAGGAAACGTGGCAAAATTGAAAAACATAAATAATTTTAAACTTTGTTTGGATCCTTCAGACACTAAAGGAAAAATAAACGTTTTTGATATTCTTTTTTGCCTTAGAAAGTGTAATTATACATAACACGCATCAGTGCGGGGACACAATATGACATATAACTATTAAACTATTCTTATTTTTATAGTTAATCCTATTAATATACATTCACTGCTGATGAGTTCAGTAATACGTCTGCGTGACCCTTAAATTGAAATCTTAAAACTAATTACGCGTAAAACAAATTAATCAATTAAAATATAAAACCTTGCCCACTCCAAATTCGATAACTGCGGTATATCACAATGGCTGGTCGACATAAATAAATTATACATATCGACTGCGACTATAATTATATTAGGTACAGTGTATTATATTCAGTGGCGGATCTAGGATTTTTTTTATAGTGGTTGCTATTTTGTTAATAATAACAGTCCTAAATTACTAATTGTGTATAATTTGTGCGTGGTCCACGACCGGTGTTTGCTGCTCCTCCTCGACGCGCGGCGCACATTTTGGTAGTCCAAACCAAAAACTCGACACTCGGCGAATTATTAGTAATTTTTAATAAAAATATGCGGAACGGTGCGTGCTTCAGCTCCCAAGCACCTCCCCTGATTATATTATCAGAAAACAGTAGCAGAAATCACCACTGAAGGTGATATTTTTATAGGTATGCGTGGCGTTAACTTCACTCAGCGCGTATACAATACAGATTTTCGGGAGTTACTTCCGACTGGAATGAACTCATATTCCATCTACTTTGCCCGCCCAGCACACCTCCCGTACACATCATAATAATATAAAAGCGTACCACTCTATATTATAGGTATTTAGTACTTAAGAGACCCGCAGATGATGATGACTCTTTACTGCGAGACGGCGCGTGTATATAATATTGTACACTGTGCGTATATATATATATTATACGACCGATCGGACGAACGCGAGTTTTACGATCGACGCTTCCGGGCACCGCGTATATATATATATATATGTATAATGATAATATAAGCGCTACCGCGTTTACTCTAGAGTCGTACTTTTCCCGCGCCCCTGCAGTCCTGTCATCGCGCTGCAGTGGCGGCGGCGGAGGCGTCACGTGTGTGTTAGACTATATATATATAGGTGAGAGCACCGTATAATAATAATAATAACTGCTCTGATCGTAAACGGGCTTGTTCGTCTTTTAAAGAGCACACGATGGAAAAACATACACAGCATATACGATGGTTTTACCACTAATGGAACCGTGTGCAGCAGGTAGTAATAAAAATCGGTCCGAGACATATGCAAACGATAAATATTATTTTAATACATATCGCGTACAATAATATATTCTTCTTACAATACGGATGTGGTCTTAAATCATCCCGCGGGTGGATGGGGAGGCGCGATTTCTTCTCCCCACGTCCTAAATGTGCGTACGTTACGTACCAATTTGCGTTTCAGAAGAAAAAAAAACACCAAAACACCATCATAGATCACTATACCCTCTCGGGTAAGTCTATTTTATGTCTTCTAGCTCGTCATCATCGCTTCCCCCCATTTACTCGACGGCACGATTTGTGTTTGTCGCGACTAAACGACTATAAACGATCGCTCGGAGACACGTCACCAGCGGAAATCGGATTTCCAACCGATCGCGACCCGTCTTCCGCCGGTGCACTCGACGGTGTAAAATAGACACCAGATGAGTTTTATACCGACAAGGTAATATAAACGATATCGCGAGGACTGCTGTCACAATGTATGGGAAATATTGTAACGTTATATTCACAACGATTGGTGCACACGGGATGGGGGTAGGGATGAGTATCAGAAATTTAAGGTATATTAACATGTTTTTCGGCTTCGGCTAAAAAATCATGTGTCGATAAAGTATCGTACGGCGGGTAACATTATATGCGAACAAAGGCAAACGAGTCGAGTAAAACACCGACAAATTTAAACAATTAACGGTCCATAACGATAATTTACTGTAAGTTTTGATCTATAGACCGCAGTCGGGAGACGTCTATAATGTCAAACGGTTTGAAATCACGACAGGAATACCGTCACACAAGACACGTAGCCTATACCTACTACTTTATTCTGATCGCAATACGCGCTCACGCCGTGTGATACCCGTGTAAATGTCAATACAGTTTACGGTGGGTGCCTATAATAATATGTATAATATAATGTTATACAGACATTTGGTACACAACGTTCGGATGGGTCATCGCGAGCGCACGTCCAATCGATTAATCATAATCTCCTACAAAGATATACCGTCGTGGAAATAAAATATAAAAACCGTCCTCTATTTACCTTGTAACGGAGTCGCGTCTCTTTGTGTCTTCCCGATACACCTATACTATTGTACGAACGATCGGTTCGGTACCATCAGTATCGATTTCACGGCCGGGCAATAATAATATACGTTATTATAATATTATTAAACACCGCGATCGATATGAGATAGCGCGCGACTACCTAAATCGTTTCCCTTCGGGGACACACACTCCTCGACGCAATACGACATATTGTAAGGTACCTTTCTATACCTTTATGGCTTGTATGTTTTATATAAATGAAACGAGATGACTATTATTTTCTTGTAGCATTCGATTACACAACATTCGTTTATAATAATAATATATATTGTACTGTTGTTAAATAATTGTACCATCGATCACGAATACTTAACAATGATAGTATATATACGAAATCGTAATAATGGTCGAAATGTATTATTTGATGTTTACGGTATACTGCTGAGTGATGCAGTGTTACAAAATCGCAATCCTCAAACGAGTACATTATCTCATGATAATACATAATATATGAGTTGAATCATTTGTATAACTTCTTTGGGACATTATAACCAAAACGATATCGAATAAAGACCACAACAAAACGCACGTACCGATGCGACCAGGCTGCGACGGAATCGTACAATAAATCAAGTTAAATAAATTACACATTGGCCTATATATTGTTTCCGATTTGTCAAACATGCAAGCAACGGTGTAAAAACGCAAAACATAATTTATAATATATATAATGTTTTATCAATTTTTTACCGTTTAAATCTGTTAAGTGTATTATAGAGGGTAAGGGAGTGAGATTAACAGAAGGATACTCCGCTGCACGAGGAAGAAAAACGTATAAATAATAATGCATAGTTGACGGTCGAACTAGAATATTGTTTTTTACAACGATTATAATATGTTACAAGCTGAACGATGAACTGAAAACATTTTACCAAAAGCGTAAAATGTTTAACATTTCAGATCCGTGGTCGTATATATCCAATGCTCAATCGTTTAATGAAGACAATAGGTATATACCATAAAATATAGTAAATCGACTTTCGAATCAATGCAAGATCGTATAGGATTCCGCATTGGCAAACTGTTTTATACGTACAACCATATATTATAAGTACAGCTAAAGCCGTTGTGTGTCCACGGGGTGGACGCGATCGAGATTGGTTCACATTTTAAATTTGGCTAGAACGAAAACGTGAAATTCCATTTCGAGCTACCAGCACAAGCCCGGAACACACGGGGGTGTTATATATTATTGTAGCAAGGATTTCAAGAAACAATTTAAACGAAACGTCCGCAAAGGAATTTCGGGCCGATTTGATTTCTCGGCGTGTACGTGTTTTAGAAGATTGCACCGACTCAGCCGGTAAGATTAGTCGGAAACTGCAAAGAGTAAATAATTTCCTTTCATCTCTCACAGTCGATTGTTGTTATTATTATTCAGATCTTTCGAGGGTATATCTTCTCACACAAAACGTCGCCGTCGCCGTCGTTGGCGGGGGTGACAGTTAAATATATGTTTAGGAAATTAGGTTAAGTTACTATTTAAGGTCGAGAAAGTTTTGTTCGGTTGAATTTAGCTCGGTGGTGTACACTCATCGGGTTGTATATTGCTACATTATAACAGTTTATATTATTATTATTTGTTGCATTGATAACGCTAACTATAAATGATAATTATTGTTTAGAAACTTACGAGTTATATTTCAATTTAGTTTTTGGCTGTCAATTTAAATGACTTATAATGTATAATTGCGCCTGAGTTTGAAAAGCAGTCGGTAACTCGTGTGCAGTGTACATTCAGTAACTTTTTGTTTGCCATTTTGATTGTGTTAGTTGAAATCATAAAGTTTATGATTCGGTAATATATTATGCATTAAAAGCGCTACACAGTAATACCAATGAACATTGACACTATGAATTGAATACAGAGTAAAAAAATTAAAAATTACAACAATTAAGTTTATATATAGTTAAGTTAATTTCAGCTAAATATCAGACATTGATTATATCAACATAATATATAATATATAAATATATGAAAAACATATGAATATTTAAAACACGATTAAGCTTAACGCACAATAATAAGACATTTATAAATATTATAATATATTATAAACACATAATGATTAATTGTATTAAACCTTGTAGATTGTGGACACTGCTAGTGATGTATAAATTATGAACTACATATTTGAAAACTAAATGATTAAAATCATATTAATTGTCTACTATAATAATATCCTACAAAGTTCAAGATATCCGTACTGTTTGATAATATCATTATTAGAATACAGTTTATATTACAATATAAAATAGTACCTATACAATAACTGTTCACGCTGCAGGTGCATTTAACACTGAGAACCGGAGAAAGTAACAAGAAATAAAGAAGATACAATATTATATATTATAAATTATAATAGGACCTACTGAATAGTATAAATCTTAAAAAAAGAATACTATCTAACTTACACACACATATATAAACGCATAATACCATATGGGATCCCATTGTGCAGCATTCACAGCATATATACGATATATATGCTTCCATCGACATGGAAACGGACATTAATATAATATAAACCACTACGTTTGATACCTATATACAGCTATGTTACGAATGTATAATCGTATGCTAATCGGACAAAACCTGTATAATTATTTTTGTACATAATATATAGAATAAAATATATGAAAGATGGCATGTGTTTCAAATTGAAAAAAGGCAGTTCGAACTGTTCCGAGTGATTATCGATAACGGTCACATCGTCATGAGACGAACTATAAACAGTATATTAAGCTTATAACGTATTTATACGTCGTACTGCGGAAGTACTCACTTACGATACTAATAATAATTTGATACATGAATAACGATCGTTCGTGGCATTAATATTATTATGGTAATGTTTGTATTGTTTTACGCTAAACCCATTACGGTTTTAATATTTATGGCAACAGTGCGCATTCGATTGGCGCGGATCGAGAGATTTTGGCGTCAAGAAGATTAATTGGTCTACGATATTTTTAAACGTTATTTTTTCGACGAAAAATAAATTATACGACATATTATTATTATTATTATTATTATGTTTATAGGTACACTCGGCGACGGCGACACGCGGTGATTTAAACGGTCGGACCACACTCGAACTCCGCCGCCGCGGCCGCCGCCTCCGTCCGTTTACCTACACACTATTATAATATGTATATTATTATTATTATTGTGTACACACGCACGACGAAGATTACACGACTCGCACACGGACTTGCAAGGCGAATGCGACGGATCTATCTGTATCGGCAGACGGTGTCTGCGTACCAGTTTTATACACACACGGCGCAATAATAATATTGGCACGAATCGGATCGGCGTAGGTACGTACCCGTAGTGAGCGCGACACACGCACCGCTCAGCGGACATGATACTTTGTCGTCGTCGTTTCGTCGAGGTCCGAGGGAAGAAGAAACCACGCTCGCCGTTGCGGAGTCATAAAGAACGGAAAAATATGCGTTACATAAAATGTATATCTCGTGAGTTTATTGTAGGCATCGCGTTATAACAATAATATACGTTACCTATATAATATCGTGTTTATATTATTATTATTGTATACAATATTATAGGTACGCACACCGAAACTCGTTGGCTTCAGATTACCCGACCGATAAATCAGGCCGTTCGCAGCCCGCGAACGATATTATAACACTCGCACGCATGATATACCACACCACGGCGACGATGACCGCATACCGGGTATAATAATAATAGTAATAATAATATCATATACGGTGACGGCGATCATCGGTCGCGTTATGACTGCACCAGTACCTATATTATTGTTGTATTATGCAGCTACAGCGTCGGTTCGGCTCGCAGTCGACGTACGGCCGCGGAGGTACGATATTGGACGCGATTTACACGAGATGCGAATAACCGGAATAACGGACGTACGACTCGTATATAATAATAATATGTTCGTAATCGACAAACGATGTTGTGCCGATCGATAAGGGACTAATAAATCGCCCGCGTCGGCCCCGTATGTAAATGAACGTTTTAAACCCGTGTAAAATAAAAACGGCTTTACGCGCCGCCGTAAATCGTCGTTTTCGCACACACGGACTCTGTGCCTATATGTATGCATATAATAATATGAGCATGATATAACACGCACGCACACGCCGATGACTACAACACGCGTATATTATATTATACACAAAGACTCGGACACACGTGCTGCAGTGGTTCGCGAGACGAAACGGGTGAGACCTCGCTGTATATAATCGACTATGATATAATGTTGTATCACAAACGCCACAGACGAGAACGGACGGACGGACGAGACTACGGACGGAAGGAACGTGGTGCGTGCGTCGGATGTCGGAGATTTATGTGCCGCGCGGACAGACCGGACGAAACGAGGACGAATAAGACCGTGTCCTCCGGTTTTCACTGTTTTTCGTGTCTTTTATTATCGAATTTTATCACGCGAACAACACGAGACTTTGCGCACACGATCTGTACGATCGTATTCGCGTATCGCCAAAACAATAATATACGACCGCCGAGCTGTCATCGTCTCGCATTTATGCGTATGAGCAGGTACACATTGCGCGCGTGTACCCGAGACGTGGAGAATTAATATCGATCGGTGTGTGGCCCCGTCCGTCTTTCTCTTGCAGTTGTACACCACTACATATATTGTATAATGATATGCGTGTGTGTGAGTGTATGTCGATTTTGTATTTTCAGTTTTACGTTTATATAACAATATATATGTGTGTGTGTGTGTGTGTGTGTGTACTATGTACGACCGATGATTATATTATTATTATTATTATCGCAGTTGGTGTCGTGCTCGATGGCCGAGCCGGTGATATATCGCGCATGTTAAGTTATACCACAAACATTAATAAGTATAGTCTATATACGCGACACTTTGCAAATAAATAGCCGTTTAATAGTGTATATTGTTATCAACACGACGGTGACCGGACGAGGTGACAAATTACCGGCGAAGAAATCGATCGATGCGAGAGCAAAGAAAAAACTGATCGTGCATCGAGCGTGTGGGTGAAACAAGTGTCCTAACCGAGCTAACAGACATCGTAGCAGGTCGTAAAAGTTAATTTTACACGTTTGCCTTAATCGAATGTTGCGAAATACCCTAGTCAGACATCATAATAATAATATATTGATATTATTTTATTTTTGAAAACCGTTTTCGCCATAAAATTGGAAACGAAAATCGTCTTGAAATACTCAACGTGGTCAACCCGCTCCTTGTGATTTCATCGCTATGAGATTTTTATTAGGCCGTTGAATATTGCGCATTTCATATTATCATGGGCTACCACGCGATCCACAAACCTACATAAAATAAGAGTATTATAAAGAAAAACAGGATTTCAAGATGCACGTAAATACGAACGAATCTATGTAATTTATATAATAAGTCACAATAATAAATAATCGTTTTATTGTAGAATAAATGAAAATATCGTCTTATAATGCACATTATTGTGTACGAATACAAAATATATATGGTCGTCTAAAAACGTTCTAATTGATTGATCTAAACATTGCGAATATTATGCGAATCCATCGATTCTTACAGCAGACGGCACAGCCGATGCATAACATTTTCGAACGATAACATAATAATAATTACAAGAACGATATAATATTGCACGCGATTGATATTCGTTATGTGTTCCGTTTCGAAGAGGAGAAAAACAATATACCGCAGAGTTGAATTTATATTTTATTGCAGACCGCGTGTACATGGGACACAACATTTTGGAGATAACGAATACAAAGTCATATTCGAGGGACGGCCAATAAGTATAACGTGCGTAATACGATATTCCGGTAATGCACAGTCTGTACACCCCGGGGACACTGTGGTGCAATGTGCTTCCCACTATACATTCCGAAAACAAATGCATTAAACACGATATTTTACTCGAACGACGGATATTTCATAAACAAGTCTGGACGCGCTGTAAATTATATTACGAAAAAGTGAAAAAGCGTTTATATTTTTACACGATTCTTCGGCTGTTTTTTTCCCTCCGTAACATAAATATATACATAATATTATACAAACGCGCACACGTGCACGTACGTCAAATATACACTCTCGAGGAATTATTATCGAAATTAATGCAACACCTATGTACGAATGTTGCGCGACATTTACTTATTATAATCGTGAGTGTATTATTATCGCCGTTAATTATTTACTGTTTCAATTTAATGCATCGTTTTTTAGAGGTGACTTTATTTATTGGACCAAACAGACTATAATGACACAGTTAAAATGTATATAGTATTTGCTCGGTAAACGGTTTGATGGATCGGTGCTAATGATGACGACAGAAAGTTTGATATCGAGAGAATAATAATATATATGTTATCGTCACGCCGGTTGTATCTTATAATATAATAATATATCACCGAGTTCATAAGAAGTTTATGTATTTCTGCAGACGACGGATTTGGATCTCTTAAAGTTTTCATTAAATGATTTTCGACCAATTTTGAACTTTAAAGGGGCTTACTGTACGAGTATAACGCCCGTCGTATATATGAGATATTGTCACGTATTATTATGAACGACGTGTAAATAAATAGGTACCTAACTAAATATTATTTTAATAAAACTTGAATAATTTGGTTCATTCGATCGGGTCAATACTTTTAAAATAAATGATTTATTGTTAACTGAATAATTTAATATAATATATTTCGTTATTTTAAACGTGTTAATATATTTTAACACGAAAAAATGATTTTCTTTTAGTTTTACTCGATGATTTATATTATTAAATTACGACAGTACGACTTATCGTGAATTTAGTAATATTTCTTTCTCGGTTTACCTTGAATTTTATGTTTTACTAAAACATTGCCTCAGACCACGTTATTTTAAAGCTAATTTTCTTGGAGTTGATTTAAATATTTGTTTGTATTCTAGCGTATTTATTTAGGTACTCTTGTGATTCGTTCTACGCAATATTTCCGGTATATTCTTTGGTATATTTTGATATTTCCTATAACGAGTATTCTTCGGAATCGTCTAAATGTGAACTAGAAGAAATAAGACATTGCCAAAATATAATGATTTCTCAGAACCTTCGTGGCAATATGAAGACACTGCTTGAACTGTCACGATGTTAATGTCGAGAAAACTTAAATCCGATCGTTCCGGATGTATATAGAAAGATGCTATTGCGATATTATTGGTGTATGAATGACATAAACATATATTATAAAATATTGAAATGTAATTTACAGCGTATTGTTTTGTTACTGTTCACGGTGCACTGCACTTCGATTACGGAACACTAATAATACGATACCTACCATCAAGTGTATGTGTGGTCCAATTAATTGGTCCGCTACATATTATGTCGCGGTGTCGTGTCCGTGTGTAATCATAATAATTTGCTACGTGACCCCATATTTATGTTGTTTTTTTTTTTAAAAAAATTCACTTTTAGATTTGCTGATGACCAACACATCAAATATCATTAATCGAAGACTGATTTAAGGGCGCAATGAGTGTTACGCCGAAAACGCATCATGCAGTGGGAAAGGTTGACGACGACGGGTATAACAAGTATGAACCGTTGGAAGCGAGAAAAGACGGAAAGAGTATGATATATATAGAGAGATAGATAGACAAACAGACAGAGAAAGAGAGACGGACAAGTTTGATTTGTGTATCTCTTTGGATTATTTATGAGTTGGCCCGAACAACGGGTTTCGCCGCCAATTTATAATATATCAAAGCACGTTATGTGGCAGCCGTACAGCTCTTTCTCTCTCGCCAAACTTCATCGACAAACTTTTCATCGCGTACGTGAGGCCCTGTGCTCAGAAATTTCCCCGTCGATATATTTACGCACACATACACACGCATACACTATCGTTTCTCATTTATACTGCTCCTCGTCGAGCCACCGTATTCTTACTCTGCGGGCCTACTGACAGTTTGCAACAAAAACGTTTCGTATCGAAACGACACGCTTGTAAATAATATCGCTCAAGCTCCGCATACCGACCACATCTAACCACACACGACCGCACCGCCGCCGCGTTGGTCGGATCGGTACGTGCCGTTTTCTTTACGGGAAGGTGGAAGGACACGACGAAGACCCGAGGAATATATGACAACCGCCGTTATACTATGTTATAACTTATTATTTCGAAAAGAAACTTTATGTCTCTTACGGTCGCGTCTCGTATTCGATGTATTATTATTATTATTATTTCGAGATCAGCAGCTGCTGCTGTTGTAGCGATTCAAAACCCGGCAATTACAATCGGGGTGGTTATTTTTAGATTAAATTTTTGAAAAATCTTTAGGTCTATCGCGTCCAAAGTTTTATGCTCACACTGCATCGCAGCTACGAACGCGTTAATTTGTATGATAATATTGTTAACGGGCGTGTGTGACGGCACTGTTATGTATACGTTTGCATTAATACGTATTCTTGCAGCAAGTTCGGTGTAATTTAAAGTAGGTACCTACGTGTCTCTTATTACTTCGCGCATCAAAACTTGGTCGTATAGATAAATTAATTGGAAGGTGTCCAGAATAATTCCCTCTGTTATTTGAACAAACTACACACGGTGCACAAAATATATATAGGTAAATAATATTATTTGGCCACCTTATTATATATATTGTTGTAATAATGACGTACAGGATAAGCACACTTTATCACCACTTTACAAATATCTACGGTATCTAAATTGTTACTCATAAAAAAATTGTATTTTACCTATCACAAAATAACTTAATGCAAATTAACGTTCATAACCATTTAACACAATATTTTATTTTATAATTTAATTATTTCTATTAAAAAAATGATTTTTATCTTCATAGTGATGGATAAAGTAATATAATAAATTACAATGTTTTATATAATTCCATTATTATAAACGTCAATACTACTTCAATAATATATAAATTGTTATTACTTGTGCATAAAATAAGGCACGATACCGTTGTGTATTGTTATAGAAATGCGTAGGTATTTTTTTTTCAATTTTAGGTACCAACGATAACTCGCGAATATCAGAAAATTGTGTTATTATATTTTTAATGGTACCCCAGTACAAATACCAACCAGCTCATAACCTGTTTTATCGATTTAAAAGTTTTAATTTTAAGTATTTTTAAATAAGTTTTTCTGTTCATTTAAAGAACTGCAGTGTAAGTGTAATAGCACTTAACGATCTTCGTATCTTTAGCTTCACATTATGGTTGTCTGGGTATTAATTACATATTTTTTTCTTACCATTTAGAGTCGCGATTTATGACATTCAAGCAGCCATAAAAATGTTATCACCCTAATGCAGCTTTCATTGAAAAATATATACGTCATAATTTTAGTATAGTTTGTATAGTATATTTTAATAATTTAAAAGGTATACTTAGTATTTACACATAAACAATCCCGAAACTATCCCATAAGTTCAAACATTATTTTGACAAATCGGCCATAAAACCTATTCATTCTACGTATACTTTTTTTATATGCTAATCACCTACAATAATATTAGGTCTACACGGAAGTAAAATATTTAAAGTATAATATTGCAAAAACTTTCAGAGTAAAATATATATCTATATATTTTAATAATATTTTATTAATTTTTGTCTCTTGAAGTCTTAAATGCTAATTCTCAACGACGCTTTAAACTATTCGACATTTATTGTTTTTGTTAATAATTATAATAATAATGAAAAAAATAAGAATTATTTTCATGGCAAATTGTTGTAGTACTATAGTGTATGAACAATTAAAAATTATACAATATTATAGTAAATATCGACATTAAAATTAAATTTTATTGAAAAAAAAAAAATCAAAAAAAAATACCATATAAATTTGTTAACAATCAGGACCCGTTTGATTTTTTTATCATCGAAATTCTTTGAAAATTTCAAAATTAATTCCCGTCGACCTCCGACGTCTAATTTTGCCAGTAATATTATATACCATAATACTTAAAATATAATAATCGAACTGTTTACTTATATATTAATCTGTTGTCCATAATCGATAAACCTGTTGGTCGGAAAACCGGTCACCATTTTTTCTGCATCGCGCGGGGAGTGTCATATTTATAAAAATCGCATTGGAAATTGTCAGACACGAAGGTACATAATAATAAAAACGAGTGATCGGACGACGGAAATTCGTTTGAAATTTTGCGATAACAAACGAGCCGCTGTACCTAATTATAATCCAAACGAAGATGTGTCTGACTCATAAGCATTTTTTTAGCATCCTTGACCTATGTTTATGATAAAATTATGCATTTATTTAAATTTTGGTTTTTAGGTTTTATAAGTTTTAGCATTATTAGACCACATTTTCAAATATTTTTATGACAATTTTATAAATACCTTGTGATGATAAAATCTTTTTCGTGTTTTTTTTTTTTTTGTCAAAAATGTTGATGTATACATCAATATATTATTGATATTCAAATTCAAACGAGTAGTTTCCTAATTATTTTTTACTCAACAGAGTTATACCGAGTACTGAGAATAATAGACTATTGGATATTTTAATTGAATATTACAAAGATTTATATTATATAGGTTTAGAATTCATGGACTATGCTTATACGCAATATTACATACTTATACTGTGATGTATTGATGTTAATCAGTTATATATTTAAGATATAGATATATTTGAGTTTATTTTATTCAAATTGTGTTTTATCTATAACTATATAGGTGATAAACTCACGTGGATATTCATCATTATATTATATTCAATATAATATACTACCCAGCCTATTCTCAGTAGTCAGTACATAATATTAAGTACAACAGCTCATTCATTACTCATTCAAACATCGTTCGTATCGGTACATCAACATTTTCGAAAAAAAAAAATCATTTGCTTAACAATATAAATAGAAAATACTCACTTGAAATTAAGTTTGTCAAAAGTTAAGTGTTAATTGAGTGTAAAAAAACAATCTAAGCATTCAAAAATATAAACTTTGAAAATAATTCGAATAGACATTCGTTTAATAGTTATTGGCCAAAAACCGGATGAAAACAAATTAAATTAGCATAGCATATTTAAGGAGACAGGTACTCAAAACACGCGCTATGATAAAAAAAACGATTTGCAAACTCATCGATTTTTCCGTTGAAAAATCTTAGGAAAACTTTAATTTCATACTATTCTGTGTATAGCAACATTACATAGTAATAGTTCAAGTCGTACAGCCGTCACGGCAATAAAACGTAATGATAATCCAAAAATTCAGCGGTTCTCACGGTTTCGACTTAATAATATTATGTAGCATACGTGATTACAGGGGGTAGTATAGGACGACGGTAAATCGGTCGCTTCTCCTTGCATCTTCGTCTATATTTTATATATGTCCAGGTATACCGTACGGATAAGATTGCGTTTTGGGATTCCCCGCGGCATCGTACCGGTTAGGTTAGGTTAGGAATCGTGCCGGTGCGTATTTTTTTAGTCAATTCAATTCGGCTTTTCCGCGACTGATACAGTATATAAGTTGGTCAAATAGAATAATATTATAATAAGTACACATCCGTTCGATTACATTAGATTGTATTCAACGAGGAGGCTGTTCGATCGTCAAGAGTCGCCAAACGGGATTAATCGTCGTTTTTTTCTGCAGTTACTTTCGACCCGCCGTCGTCGCTGCGGTCTCCGTCGAGTTTGATATGTAAAATATGAAACGTAAAAACTGATGGAAAAAAAAAACGGCAGCGACAATCTGGTTTCCTTTGTATACGGCCGCCGGCAGAACAGAAACAGAAATTGGCTGTCGGCGACAGATGTTAAGTCACGCGCGCCGTAACCCGGTTTCCTCTTTATTATTTATTATTCGTTTTTTTGGATTTTTTTGTTCCGAAATACGTCAATATCAATGAATTACCACGCGAAACGGGTGTCGTATAAAACGGTCCACGAGTGACGCGGCCGCGAACCGCATGCAAATTTTCCTAACGACCCTTGACAAGACAACAGCAAGTTAGTATCGTTATTATTATTATTACGCGTTCATGTACACGACGCGTAGACTGGCGGAAGAGGCGAAATCAAAACCTGGACGTTCCGTGGGCTAAATACCGGTGTGATAAATGTGCACGCCACTCGCGAATGGACCAAACGCCACAGTATAACCATTATGGCATTACTTCATAACCACTAACCAACATGTACTACCGCGTTATTACGTACCTATATAATATATAAAATAGGTAACAACCTGGTACCTATATATACATACAGCGTTTTTAGTGGGCCGTTTCGAATTATATATTATGATGCTGTATGTGGTTCCTGTGCCGATCTCGACAACGAACGAAAACGAAAATTGAAAAAAAACCACATTTTTGCCGAAAAATAGCCGTATTCACTGGCTCTTATTATTATTAATTTCACAAACGTGTTTTATAATGTATTTTTAAACTGTATCTTAAAAATACGTTCATTTGGAACACGAATTTTTGGCACGGTTTGTTTTGTTTTTTTATAATAATAATGATTTACCGTTTTGTTTGGCTTTTATAGTAAACGATGGATACAATGAAGACGTGCGGTGGTGCGCGCGATTTAAGACGAAATTTAAAATATTACTAATTGAACGAGTATTATAATAATATTTTTGTATTCTCATACGTTCACTTACGAAAGTCTTGCCACGACTCGTTTACTTTGATATTATTATTATTCTTTTTTCTTTTACCAAAAACACTATATTACGTGTGATCGTTCTGCATTAAATAATCGTCTTTTCGCTATTATTAGATGGACATGATTTATATCGCACAAAACGATAATACTTTTAGCGGGTCGTAGGTGTTTCATTTATTTGAATTTTCGCGTCAAGAACTAAACATATATTGCTATACAGTTGTTGTCATTAAACGCCACACGAGCATTCGGTACGCCATTTTTTTCTTTTAAGATATATACTAATATATGAGATCGGCGTCTGTGTAAAAATAAATTTGGCGCTTATAAATCTGCTTTATTCCGACACGTCCGGAGCAAACATTGTACACGAAAAGGGGGACAGATCAGGGCGCCACACACTATATATATTGTATGAATTTATATGGCTGACAGCGATTATTATGAATTCGAAAGTAATAATATGAGATCAGAGAACATATTATCGAAATCTGTTGTTTGTTTTTCCCATCAATGGGCGCACACCACATGCACACATTATTATGTAGTATTATACATAATATATCATATAATATAACCGCCTTTATATAAAATGTACGATTTGCGATGGGCCCGTTGGGGTTGTTGATCGGCAGCGATTCGAGAAACATTCTTTTACCTATACCTTTCTTGTAAACGAGGTCATTTGAATTGTTCGACGCGATTTGTGTAGACAATATGGGTGTATTCATAAATTATACATTACAGTACGGGTAATTCATCATAATGATATCGAACGTATTCGCATTTTGACTTCAGGTTTACATTTAGCATTTTCGCACCAGAGGGCATATTATATAAAACATAATATAAAGTATTGTAAATACCATACCCGTATTACTTATATTATATGGATATAATATTGAAAGTTGCATAATAAGCTGCAATACAGTTATAGATTCTCAAAAATAACAATGATTTTACTTTGTTTATCATTTTTATAATATTACAATATATAAATTAGAATCCTCATTTTTTAATATTATAAAATAGCATATCTATATTATATATTATTATATTATTATATTATCTATATTATATTATATTATTTTTATTATATATACAAAAAAAAACCAGTAGGTATTTGTTGTGATTGGACATGACATTTACCCGATAAAATCATGAAACAAAAATTAATTACTCGACTTTAAACTATAGACTTTTGTAACCAAATTATGCTTTTCTCAAATATTTTTTCATCCCTATAGTACAGCGTGATTACTTCGGACACGTGCCCCTTCCTCTCGAAGGTCATGCAGATCACGAACCTATAGAAAACTATACAGTTTTCACTGAGCATGGTCATAAACGCAAGACAATAATATATTGTCTAGCTATAAAATGGTCTGTCGTTTGGGGATGAATATAATACAAGCCGTGGCGTTGGTATACACTGAACAGATATAATAATATAATAATAATTAGGTATATGTGTATACAGCCGCGTAGCGGTTAAACGCAGTTCATGGGCACGAGGAAAGAGCGTTCTCTAAATTTATTGTCTGTTCTTTTCTTACGCAATCAAAACACACAAAGACAAACCAAAAAAAAAAAAAAAAAATTACGATAAATAAATACGAATCAGAAAAAAAAATTCACACCAGCTGTTTAATAAAATATTCGTTAAACGGTCTGCTCGGTCTTTCTTTTTTTATTTATATGTTGATATATATACGAGTATGTACCATCAATATAATATATATGGTGCACGCACATATAACATAAGTACATGTACGCGTATTTTGTATACACATGTATAGGGTTATCCTGGTGAGGAACACGTCTCGTGTTTGCGCATCACGAATCATGATCTGGTTGAATAATCGCGGCTTTCGTCTCTCGCCCGTACACCCCCTCCCCCCTGATCTTGCCCTCACAGTATAGTCGTTCGACCCTATTACTTAACGGGTTGATAAATGGATATATACAACGCGCATCGAACCCCCTTTGTTCCTGTCCTGCATACCTGATTTATATCGTTCGAACGACGGGCCGCCGCCGTTGGATCCATCACTTTCTTCTCGCAACCCTTTCCCCGCTCGCGCGGCGTTTCCTTTATACAATATATACGAACTAAGTATCGCAGTAGAAGTACAAGCGGCACACACTTAACTTGACCCCCTCGGCCCCCGCTCCGAGTTTATACCTATATATGTATATATACTTCCGGTGGTGATTAATCGACCGGAAATCGGCGGCGTTACGGAGGTGTCCCGTGATGAGACTGAAACCATATAATATATCCGCGGCACGTTACAATAATCGACTGGCGCATATGCATATCGTATACATTTATAAGCTATACCGTATATATATATATTAATAGGATATCTCGTCTTCTTATTACAATAAAGTAGCAAGCTATTTAGTCTATATATTGTTCATAATGCTTCTTCCAATAATGAAAGAAAGACAGCTCCGATAGAAAGTTTCACGACAATTGATCACTGCTATAATTCATTCCGCAGGAGTATAAATTATATAAATACTAATCTATATATATTTTATAGTATATTTAAAAATGCCGTTCACTTGTACACATATACATAGATAAACTCGGTATTTGGGAATAAAGTAGCCAATGATAAAGTGATGGAAGAAAAATTATATTATTTTTTATAGTTAAATCGTCCACGAAAATAATAATTGAATATGATATTATATATACAGATAAAATAATGTAAAGCTTAATATAAATACAACTATAATAATAATAAAATGCGAGACTTCTGTTCTCGTAAGATTTATATAAGCCTAACATTGAGCTTTTGTAAAAAAATCGTGTAACTTTTTATCGCTTTTTTGTACAAACGACGAAATTTGGGGTATTAACGAAGCAAAACAAAAACTCGTACTTGTATAGTATCGCGCAATAATATTGCAATCCGAACAAATGCGTACATATATGTGCCACGTACTATTCGTGCGTGAATTATTTTCTAGACATTTTGAAACGATTTTATATACGACGATGATTTCCGTTATTTCGAAATCCACGTCACAATATCTTACAGGGCACGCTGAGTATAAATGCACGGGAGACCGGTGAAGACAAAAATCACGAAATAACAGTTTTTTCTCACACCCCCGACCCGACGGTGTGGAGGAGTATATACCTACGCCCACGACGTCCGAAAAATTAAAACACACGCCGCCGCGGGTCGTCGGACATTATAATATTCTTTTCGTCCTTTATGAGTTTGTGTAATTTCGCCTCTCGAGAACTGGGTTCGTTCGCCCCATCGTGCACAATGTATCATTTCATAATCGAAAATCACCGTTAACACTTCGTGTCGTATATATATAATATATTTTTTTTTTGTCTTATTGTTATTATCGTTTTTATGTACACATGCACAACCATTAGGTCTCCGTGTCGCATCGAAAACGCACACACATACGCACGCTGATATTTCCATGTATACTTCAGCCCCGACGCGACACCGATATAGCCCGAGAAATAATATCCTATTGTAATCCACGTGTTGATTATAGATGGCACGCCGCGTAGGCGTGTAATCGGCCGTCGTGCGACATGCAGTATAAAAAATTGATAATTCGAAAATAATACCCGTCCCGGTCAAACATAATATCGCACGGTTATATTGTGTGTGTGTACTCACACCTCTGACGAAAGTGTGGACAATTACGTAGGTATCGAGTAGGAAATCATTTTCGTGTTGTACCTATCAGATATATGAAAGAACATTATTATGATAAACAATATTATAATAATATTAGAGTTTTTGAAATTCGTTTTCATATACATGTACTTATACATATGTTTTTTTAGTTACACAAATTCCATGCACGCTTTGTACTTATTGACGATAATCGCGAATCGTGTGGAAAAGTCAAAAGTGACTTGTTAAAAAGTCTGGTCAACGAAATACATCATTTGTACATACTATACTTTACCGACACAATAATATGCATTCTACACGAACATGAATGCCGAATAATTATTTTCTGTGAACCTATATAGTAATATCTTAAGAGTTCTCTTTTTTTAATGCTTGAAACAGCATTAATTTTGTTCTTAAAAATTGTTTACGATACTTCTATAGTCGATGGCATATTAAACTCCCAAAATACACTTAAATATACGACCACATAGCTGTATACTGTACAAGAGAAGGAATTCAATTACTCCAATCATCAATTGCATATAGATTAAAACTTTACTAACTGTCTGTTATATTTAAAAATGTGTATTTTATGAAAACATAGTCTATACAGCGGTAAAATATAATAATAATATGACCACAGTTGCAATATTAATATGGTCGCTATAAAAACATATTACTATAATATGCAGTTATAGCCAGTCCAGGAGTAAAATAACTTCCATTTACTACAGAACTACTCCACCATAAAATAGTGTACATGTTTGGTGAATAATTTTATATTTAATAATATGATATCAATTATAATACATTCATCGGTATGATAGTAATTTCTCATAGCTTAATGATATTGCATGTAATAATATATTCATATTGCGTAGTATAAAATTTTTATTTCTTATATGTATCTATAATATGAGTGTATAACATATTATTATTATCTCGATCACTGGTTATTGCACTAAATCTATTTCAGCAATATAATATATATAATGTTTATACTTCAAATTGTCATAAATTTACTAATACTCAAACACTCAACAGGATACAGAACAAGAACTACTCGTGTAATAAGTAATTTGATTAAATCGATTCGTCTTACTTTACTAATTTCTATACGCTATAGGTATATTGATTTATGTTGTAACAATATTATTACGATTTTCGTATTATATTTATGAGTAAATAACTGGTAGGTATACGATATTAACTACTGTGGGTTCCAGTGGTATTCACCGCACCAGTCTTCGAGATACTGGTTATACGTTTTAACACCATTAATAATATTTGAGGAACGATTAATGTCGTGAGAGTACGACGACGGCCAAAAAATAAAAATCAAAATAGGGAAAAAATAACGATTGTGTACGGGACCGACATGAATGGGAATTTTCGAACATAATGCACGTGGCAGTCATAGGATCGTGCAGGTCATATAATATATATATATGTATATAAGATGGAAATCATGGATTTGTGGCCCCGGAATTCGATCGTTCATCACCTATTATACCGGAGCGGCTCCCGGGCTCTAAAGCAATAACGTAATATATTCCGTCGGCTAAATGTTTTTTATATGTATACCGCGGGCACACGCACACACAAATCGACCAAACGCAATTAACATAATATTGTAACCCGACCATTATACGTAAGAACGTCTGTTCGGCAATAAAATGCAACATTTTTCGGTTCCTTTATCATTCGATTTTATTATGTTATTTATAACGTTCGACCATTAGCGACCAATAAAGATAAACCTACTGACTTTTTTTTTTTTCGACCCGTTCTTATATTATATTATACTGTGTACACATATTATCATTATTATTATTATACAGTGAAGAAAAGTGGCCGAGTAGGTGTCGGTGGCGGCGGCGGCAGCGGCAGTGGATTTGGAAAACGATGAAGCGCTATAACGAAAATGAACGATATTGGGTGTCATGAATTTAAATAAAATAACAATAATTAAAATAGTATGGGTCTGACGTGCGCATTTCATATGCTAATTATTGTAACTATTGTGCCGACAACCGCGTAGGATATCACCATCACAAACTATCATGGAATGACGACTAGGTATGTGCAAATAATAAATTATGCTGTCGAATAGATTTCAATATATTGCGTTTATTCGCAGTACTAATGTAATATTTTAGTATGACGTTTTATCGGTATTTTTTTGATCTCCGATTGATTCAAATCGCAATTTTTATTTAAATTTAGCGGATACTGATGGTATCTTATAATTATTTACTTTTTAATAAAAAAATATTATTACTTTATTGAATGTCACAGGTTTTTTTTTATTTTTATTTAAGAAACCGATAGAGCATAATATTGATCAATTATAATAACCGTATATTTATTTAAATTATTTTATATTTGTATTTAATTTATATTCATATTCAAATAGCATTGGCCATTTAACATTTAACTTTTATATTTTAAAAATTATTCAATAATTTTAAGTACTTTGGCATATAAGTGTATAGTATGTATATAAGTGCATAATAAGTATGTAATAAAAGTAATACGTTCTTCTACTGCACAGTTTTTTTATTATTATTTTAAACATAGAATTATATTTTTAAAAATGTTTGGTTATATTGATTTTGATTTTTCACTGGCAAAATTGTTTTAAACAAATAACTTGATTGTTTTCCAAATACCTAAAAATTAAAATAGGTACTTATTTATAAGAATATATAAAAATTAACAAAAGCGTTGATTATAAAAACACTATTCGAAAATAAGATAAAGTGTTAGTAAAATGACCCCAAAAAGAAAAAAAAAATGAATCCAATCACTTTGTGCCAAACCGATCTGGCGCCAACGACAATAATAACGTGTTGATGAATATTTCCAATACTTTGATAATAGTCTCTGGTGTAACATTGCAGTGGCGGCGGCGGCGGGACTATCGTGTAAAAGTGTATATTTCCATTGCCGCTGCCGAGTAAGCCCACGGCACAAATTATCGTGTTTGATCTGACCGGGATCAAAGGGGTCCGCCGGCTTCCTGTTATATGGCCACCATAAAAATCGCATTGATAAACAATCGTAAAAATACACTTTTATAAATAAATCCATAAAAGAAATATATGTCTGATTGGCCATTAAGAGACGTCCGTGTGAACGCAAGAAGAAAGAAAACGAGAGGAGGAAAAAAATATATAGTTATACGAGGCAGGTGGCAAATATGCTGAATATGTTTGGACCGTAGTGTACTTATAGTGTTGACAATCATCGACAGGTCTTTTTGTCGACGCCGAAAGAAGAATGCATGCTCACCCGAACACCGGTCGCAGTCGCCGCCGAGGGATATACACACGGCGAGGTGGAAGCGTGAACGTGATCGGAGATCGGAACGGAGGGGAACAGCGCTGTTATTGCAGGATTCCAAATTGGCATCGTGGATACCTTTTTTATGTAATTTTTTTTTTTTTTTGTTTTGTTTGTTTGTTCTTTATAATATGTATGAGATATAGCTATATACACGCGAGTATGACTCGATAGTTATTTTGTCTGAGTTTTCGTTAACGACGATACGGAGACTCGAAAGACGTCGAACGAAAAAGAATTACTAATCAAAATCCGTCGGCAATTGGTCGGCTCCGCATAATATCATTATGCAGTGTTCAATAAACTATAATGATACATTATATTATGTGTGTAGTATAATATCGTAACAGTATGACACGCACGTACTACACATATATAATATAATAGTATTAAAATTTCCCATCGTCTTTGTTTATGACGACGACCCCCACAACATCACACCCCACGCCGAGATGAAAGGTCTCGTCGAATGCACATGTCACGTCGTAATGATAATGAATAGTCGCCGAATATTTTTACGAGCACGCTTGATTGAACGCATTATGCGTAATCTCGCAGGACTCGTACGAGATAATACACACACACGTCGTCGTTTTTATTGAAATGTGTTGTAAATATCTGAAGACTTTGTCGATTTTCAACGGAGGTTCGAACGGCGTGGTCAAAGCGCGTACTTTTAAACGATTTTCAAATCGATGTGTTTTGAAAGTCTATGGGTAATAACTAATATGGTAAAAAAATCATAATAAATTGTACAGCACGTCGAAGCGGCAGGACGCAATAGTACCTATATATATATATGTACGTTATGTATACGGAATACATACGAAAAGAAATAATAATATAAATTATAATAAATAACACAATTCAGAAGTCGTCGTAAACGGGAATAACTTAAAAAATATTAAATACTGTTGATAGTTATTTTTTATTTTTTTTCTACTCGGGCACCCCTGATATTGTTCGGTCCAAACGTAAACACAAAAAGCAATAAATTATCGTATATATACACGAATAAATTGATAAAACTCATAATTCGGAATCCGTTCTGTTCACATGCGTCCATGTTATTAACCAAGTGGCTATGGATATATCATGTGAGCATATACATGTATAATATATATACATATATATATATTTTAAATAACAGGGCAGTAAATCATTGTATCACAAAAAAATAACACAAGGAGAAAAAATACGTTTCCCAACCGATCGGCCGCCGCCGCCGCCGCCGCCCCCTCGTACTCTAATGACCCGTAAAAGGCGATTGGTTAAGGCGACCGAGAGTTTAATCAGAATTTATTGTTAAACCGCACAAAAGGTGCCAAACGACATAAATATGTATTTCTTTATTTTTTTTCCCCTACATTTTCCTCGCTCGCTATCACTCACGCTCTCTCTCACTCGCATTGCAATCATCGCATCTCCGTCTTAGTTTCCAGAATTCAACATTCGGTACGGTCCTTGCGCACCTGTCTTATGCTATTTTGTTCGTTCACTAATTTTTTTTTTTAGCTTTTTTTTTTTTTTATTAATATTTTACCCCCATGAATATAGTAACATTGACGGAAATACTCGTGTGACCTTTTATAGAGTCCTGGCCGCGTCGAAATCTGTTTTCAACAGCTTTTTTTTTTGTATACACTGGTTTTGATATTGTATGGATTGGCTAGTTCAGTGTGGACAACTAAAAACGCAAACTGAGTGATCTCAACTGGATATAACCTATAATAATATGAATGAATTTTCGTTGATTTCAATCGATTCAATGATTTTTCAAGAAATCATATTAATATTGTTCATCTTACTTGATTATGACAAGAGTACTTTTTTTTACTGGTGGCATAATTCATATTGATTTTTATTCGCATCGTTAGTTATTAATCAATATACCTACAAGGAGATGAAAAAAATATAAATCATAAATAACAATTTAATACTTTAAAAAAATCCTTATGACAGCCGTCAATGTATAAAAATTTAAATGGTTAAATGCATAAATGTTATATTTAGAATTATCTGATTATAATTAACTTAAAGTTTTTTTAAATAATAATAATCCATTTAACTGGGTTAACGTTTACAAAAATGTGTATTACAATCACATTTAAAATGAATAAAACAAAATATCTAACAATACAAGGAATCAGATTTTGGTTTTAAATTAGATGTATAAGTATAAGTACTATTAAGTACCATGATACCTACAGTACACCGTGTTGTAGTACACGAACTTAAATTTCTATTATTATTTTTATCTATTTTATATGATATAAAATTCCCACAATGATATAATATTATTTTGAATTTATATTTTATTACGTTTTAAATGTTTTTGTATAGGTTTCTAACCAAAGAATACAAAAGTGATATTTAAAACAAAAAGTAATGATTCTGATTTAAAATTATTTAGATATTTTTATTATTTAGTTTTTGTCTTGTTCAATCAAAATAATAAACCTGCTGTATAGTATATATATATGCTTTTCCGACTAACACGATCCTTCAACACTTTAGAATATTTCAAAGTCGACAGCTTTTTACAGCATCGCTCCCTTTCGTGTTGTATCAATATAATCATTGCAAAATAGCTCTCAAAGAACATCTGCGTAAAACACTGCCACGGGCTATTTTAATCAAATACACGTGTATAAATAATATATATATATATATATATATTTTTTTTTGAATAAAAGAAAAAGTAATGTTGATATCGCTGCACATTTCTTGAAGGGAGATCGATTTTTAACAGCTCAACCGGAGGCCAAACGGAAAAGGAAAATCTGTTTATTTCCCTCTGGGGAACCCGTCAAAATTTCATACGGAGACGACCGGACGTGTGGCACGGCATGGATATTGAGACTACTCGATTTGTTACTTTTGCATTTGATCACAAATATTAATCTTTGTTACCGTGGTTCTAGTGCCGTCGTATCCGTTTAGAGTATAAACTTGAAACCCCTAGGTAATCGCTTATTTTGAATGTTTGCTAACTATATTATATTACCTTGTGTGACAAAAGAACGGTTTGTTTGTAATGTTTGTATACAATACGCTTATATTATAGAAACCAATTTGCTCGTTGACGATTGCATACAACGTATACATACTTAAATTTTAAAGAAATGTATAATATTATAAAATTGGTGAAAAATCAAAACATCCAAATGATACTATAAATGTTACAAACTTTGTATAGGTACCCGCTCTGGTGTATACTAGTTATCACTACTGTCAATAATATTCACATAATACATATATTATATATCGATTCTGTAAAAATGATTTTATTGTGTTCTATAAATTATTAATTTACTGTGATTTGCACAATATTTTGTAGAATCATTAATGTTTGAAAAAAAAGAAGTTATTACGCAAATAAGCGCATCTAGTAATTTTATTCAAAGTAAGGTATGGGTACTAAATTTAACGTGCTTCTTATCTTGGATAATTTATAGCGTTATCTTATTGTTGGTTTTGTGAGTTTAAAATGTATAACAGGGTTTTAACACGTGGACATTTTAATGCGCGATATGGATGATACATTATACAATACTCGAAGAAGTTAAATTATAATATAATTTAGGTATACCTATTGTAAAACATTTCAGTAAGTGCTAATTCACTTTTACATAGGTACCTTTAATGTACATTATTATTAATAGTATTTGAAACCATAATAAATTTCATTTTTTAGATCTATTCTGCATACATATTTCCGTGGTATAAGATTATGATGAAGCATACAGCGATGATACCGTTTTGTTTTTAATTAAGTTTTTGATTAAAGCATGAGCCGACTAGACGTAATATTACTATTACCAATAAAATATTTATTAAAATAACAGCTGTGTATTATAATGAAACTATTAAAAATTATTTTTTATTAAAAAAAAAATTCTTAAAAGCTACTCTTACCTATCAAAGAATGCAATAAGGTGCTGTAATTAATATTTATTGCTGCATACATTTTTAACAAAAGTAATTAAATAATAATAAAAAAAAAAATGTTTCTTTCAATCAATTGTTTTTTTTCTGTTAAAGCGTTACAAATAACTCGAACACTTTCTTCTTACATCTTACGGAATGAAAAAGATTACGGGAAAAAAACGGTGATGAATATAAAAGATACATATTATATTTTTAATAGGAAACTATATACTAATGATGGACATTATTGCGTTTATACATACTTAACACATAACAAAACTTAATATGGACGATGGTATGTGTATAATAAAAAAAACATTTTTCATATCACACAGTAAAGACTGATACATAATGCGTTAATATTCTTTCTGGGCTGCTATATTATGTGTAATTACGGTTCTAATTAAAGAATCGCTTCTCATCGTCGTCCGAAATTTATTATAATAATATGTACACATTGTGGAATGGGTTGTTGATCCAGCGCGCGTGGAGGTGATGATGTGGTCGCATTTCGTCCTCAGGTTTTGTCGGCGTCTTTCAAAGAGACAAAAGTAATAGCAATGGACGTCATTTATCGAAATTATTTCGTCTCCGGTGTAAGATTTATATTTTTTCTTTATCACGCGTGCGTTTAGTCAGCAGTTATAGCCGAGTTACTCATATACGACGTTTGGCACACATATTATTAATATAATGATCATAATAAAAAAATAATAATAATACGCAGTAGGCATAAACATCGTCAACAACCCGTGGGGTTATGCGCGTGCATCTGTTATGTGTACAACATAATATAATATTTGGTGGGGGGGGAGAATAGATAGAAATAGAGAGTGAGAGGGAAGAGAGAGAAAAAAGTGACCTTGAAAATCAGCTGCTTTTAAAGTGCTGTTCGATCGTAAAAAGTCGTAAAATGACTGGAAAAAAAGTCATTCGAATAAAACGCCAAACACACGCGTTATATTATTTCTATTCACGTTGATATTATCCTGCCGCTGTTTTATGATTTCGATACTATATAATATTATTATAGCGTTTGCCTCCCGCCGCCGTCTTCACCGCGTCCTTTAAAAATATAAAATACGAAAAAAATGTTTATATACATACATTATGAATAATATATAGAACACATAATATCACAATATAAAGTCACAGAGACAGCGAGTGGCTGTGAACGGTGTATATGTGGACCTACTGCAGCAGTCGAGTCGTGCAGCGCACAGCCAGCGCAGAAAATCCCGTGTATGTAAATCGTATAGGCGTTTACGGTGTAAACATAAAAAGTTATACTCCTCGGGGGTGTATAGATTTACAATAATAATCGTTTTCAACTTCTCCCCGACGTATACGGCCACCGTGTTATATGATATTATATCCCCAAAGAGGGGGAGGCATAATATCGTGTGTATAGGTACGCCCGAGTTTACACCTCGTATACGTATATTTATGACTGTTTAGTGTTTTGGTTTTTATTTCATTTCGGTTTTTTTTTTTCGACGTCTGCGTATGTGCCGATGGCATATTTATATTTTATCTTTGTTATCGTTTTGATGTGCACTATATATTATTATATAATATTATTATCCACGAACGGTCGCAAATATATTATTATGACCACTGCAAACTATACACACGATAATATTATTATGCAATGCACAAATTCGGATTCATTTCTGCTTTTTCGGTTTCTCTAGCACTGACTGCGTCGAACGGCATCGCTGCGAGTACATCGCTGCACTACATCCCTATATTATAATATTAGACGATATTGTTTATGATTATCAACGGTCGACAGATACGCGATTTACATAGATTGCCAGCGAATAACAATAATAATAATTCCTTTTTGTCTTTCCTCCGTATCCCTTCGATTGGCTCCGCGCTCACATTCGAGATTTGCATATGAAACAAAAGGACTGCTCCGACCGGCCCGTTTATCATCGTGCGCGCCGCGCCGTTACAATAAATATATCGGGATAGGGATCGTGAATTAATATTTCCGATTGTTTTTTATTCGTCTCATCTTATGCACATAATATATATTATGCGTGTCCATTATCTCGATAACGGTGATGGCGCCCGAGTTCTCACGGCTAAGTGCTACGGCCGTAGATTGGTTTCCGATGGGGTAGTTTCCGGTGGTTCTTTTTCCGTAGGCCTCGAGGCGAAACCCGAAATGCCGTTGTATATTATGTATGTATATATTATACATACCATAAAAAACGAATTGGATGCAACTTATTATTATATCTAGGAGATGATATTACCTCAATCCAGTCAAACGCATCCAAATTAATTGAATAATATTAACTTTTGTGTAAATATAATGCACCTATACACAACAGTATGATATTAAGTGCAAGCTATAACTAAATGGCAAGTTGAACGATATAATTAAAATATGATTGTATTATAATGTCATTACAATAAATAAAAACAATGTCTATATATTATTATTATATACCATATAGAGGTGATAACATTATATTTCTTAATATTTTACAAACAATCAGATATTAAAACATAAAATTGAAAAAAGAATACTAACTAACTAAAATTTTATTTTTTGTTATTATAATAAAGCGATATTTAATTTATTTATGCATTATAAGTTATGAATAACTATAATTTAAATTATTGTATTCAATAAATTATGAAGTGTTATATAGTTAAGTAAGGATGTGGGTATAGATAGTACTTTATACCTAGTATGCGGGTGGGAGGGTACAATGACAACTCTGAAGAGAATATCAAACACTGTAATATATTGATATTGTTATTGTAACGTGCATGGGTAAATATATAATAATATACGTCTTATGTGTTGCAATATTTTATGATAGAATAACTGACTATAAAGTGTCGTGGCCGAATGAATAATGTAAGTATATAATGATCATGTAGTCGAGATGAACGGGATAGAAACAATAAACATTACAGTATGACTAATATAACATTTCATCGTAGTATTTTACAGTGTAATGTGTGATTAGAGTCAAATGAACAAAAATTAACAGTAATATAAAAATCTTTTCGATGAGTATGCTATTTTACCTATTAAACCTCAATGTGAAATACAGCTGACTTTCAAAAAACTATACTCTCGAGAGATGAAATAAATGAACAATTATCAACTTATTATCAAGTTTGGAGGGCGGAATACGTTGTATTTCGAAACGGTGAATTTAATGACCACATGGTTGCCTACAGATTTCCGAATAAAGTCAAACATTTTCCAGACTTGTCGTCAAAATCCAAGTCATATACACCAACAAACACAAAGGTATGATCATTCCAACTTCTGTTTGCAGCTAAAAACCATTTAATTGTTTAGTAAATTATACCTACTATAAATTGTCAGGTTTTCGGAATCGTAATAAATACATTATTTGAAATGATAATTTTTAAAATCAAAAATATTCTGTATTGAGCTTAATAATTGTTAGAATATATAAAAACTTAATGACATATACATTATATATATATGTATATTAAATTTATAAAATATTTATAAATTGAAATAAATAACAATATAATATAATAATACATTATTGCCGCTTATTAATTTAAATTTTTGGTTGCGTTAATGCCATTTTTAAAAGCAAAGGATTATTTTAAGTCAGAATATAAAAAATAAAATAATATGTAATATCTATAATAAAATCTAATGATTATAAAGGAAACCAGTTCATTAATAAACCTGAATGTTTAAGTTAATAGTCATATTTTGATACTTCACTTGACTAATTGAATAATAATAACAATATTATTCTGTACTATTATTTTAGTGCTGAGCCCTAGGCAACTTCTCCTATTAGTTATTTTGTTTAGATTTAGTATTACTATAATATATATAGCTATAGGTACACTAAAACCAAATATATATATATATATTCTTAATTTTCATTTTATATGAATAAACAAGTTTTATATGTCAATAAAATGTATAAGTAGCCAGTAGGTTAGGTTTACCACAACCAATAATTATATTATATACTATATTATGAAGGTTTATGTTGATGGACTTACTATTTCTAAGATTATTCAAATATTTCTAATTATTTAAAATATTAATTTTTATCAAATCGTACAGCCAAATAATAATAAATTTATGGATGTTCTGAAATATCTATTTGTTTAAATAAAAATTATCATCATTTTGAATTTATAATTAATTGAATCGATTGAGGAAACTGGATTATAATAATCATTACGTAATATCAACTAAAAGTTTTAAAATATACAAACCATCATTATAAATTATTATAATAAATATTTAGTTTATTAAAAAAAACATAGTTTGTTTTGATTTTTTTCTTCATAATAATCGATTTAAAATACAATCCTTTTCAGTCGAATGAACTGTAGAGTTTAGATTGTGTGAAAACTACAATACAGTTACTAGTTAGCACTTATATGTAACAATAACTTTTGTTAATTGTTTTTACTTCACAAATGATAAAACTTCATAATATACATTTTCATTATTATAAATATTCTGTATTTTAGTTGTGTCTACTACAAATAAAAATATTTTTTTTTTTATCAAATAGTATACTATTTTATTTTAACAGTTTCCCTGTACAATTTAAGTAGCAGGATCATATTTATTAGATATTATTAGAACACATACAGTTAATTTTTTTCAAAAAATACCCACTAATAAAATGTTTAAGATTCTTTAATAAAAAACGAATATAAGAAGACCCTAAAATTCTAAAACCGTATAATCCCAATTATTTATTATAGACATTTGAAGCTTAAATAATGTTGACAAAATTACATAGGTACTCAAACAACAATATTAGTTATTTTTTAATAATTCAAATACATTATTCTTGGGAACTTAAAAAAAAATATATGTTTAATGTATATATAGTATTTACTATGAGAAATTCTACCATAGGTATGCGTTGAAATTTCCAAAATATGTAGATTAATTTTAAAATATTACCTATTTAATATATTTTTAGTACCATGAATTTTTTCACACTGTTTTACGGAAAGATGGTATCGTCCCAAAAACTAATAACGATAATATAACATGAAATAAATGTATATTTTTTTAATAATTAAATATTGATAATAATATAATAAATACCTACAATGTTTTAAGTAAAAATTAAATCGACATACTATAATAATGACAGTGCAATAAATTATTTTCAAAGAAATACCAAAAAAAGATATCGTGAAGTGTACTTAGTATTAGTATACTAATAGAGCGTTTTTGGCTGACAATTGTTTTTTTTTATAAAGGTACAGTAATACATCGTTGAATTCAAGTTAAACACATCAATAGTGACAAGATACCATTTTCCACTTTTCTATTAAATCTTAAATTTCAAAAAACGTATACTTTTTGACTTCATAAAATTAATTATAATGTCGTTCAATGTATAATAATAACGTTGCGTTAGTATTAGTTAGTATTTAGTTTTATCTAATTTGAATGTGTTTTACTTACATTAATATAATTGTTCATGTAGACCAAATAAAATTGTTTGTCTCTTTTAATATTAATTTGACTATTATGTGGTAATTTTGTATAAAGACTTACTATGTAGTAACTACTTTACATATAAGAGTATAATAACAATAACAAATAACAATGGATCGGACAATAATCTTAACTGAAATAACGGATATAGGAGTGAATTTATAAACAAGTTTTTTAAACTTCGCTTTTGTAATCAAGGTGTTATTTATTGATAAAAAAAAAAAAAAAAATAGAGTATACAAGTATACAGCAGGTGACAATGATTTATTCAATAATATCATTATTTATTTTCATGTGCTACAGCGTTTTTTGCAGTAAATTGTACGCTGTGCTCATGTTATTGCCTATTGGCGAAAAATTAACATAACATAACTTTAAAGTAAATTACTACTTTCTTATATATGTAATTATGCAAATATTTTGTAACCTTAATAAATTACTTAAATAAATACTAATATAATTCATGCAGCTGAATTTAATTAGGTGTACCTACCTACTTTTTTTTTTGTTAATACATTTACCACAATGCAACTTATAATATTAAATGCGTTATTAACAACAGAAGTTCAGTGTGAATGATAATTAGGTAGATCGGTAAATGGTTTATACTTTATATCATTAACATTTTACTAATTTCCAAGAACATTTTTTTTTTTTTAATAATCAATTTATCGAATAAAATATCTAAAAAGACTTTTAAATACCATACAGTTCTTTTACGTTATACACAATTTTAAGTTTTTTTTTTCAAATTATATATTATTTTATCATAATATGTATTTCATTGTCAAAACGCCACTTATACTCTCTAGCTCGTAGTAGCGTCTACGATTTTACAATATGAAATAGGATTTATTCAATTCCATCGTGTATTATATATGAGCTAACCACATTTTGCTTTCAGTTAACCGATCATAATTTGTAGTTTTTCGTAATCAAGTATCAACCCGATCCAGCCATTGTAATGTTGGCATAATGATACTTTTATCTCTCATTTTACAATTGCTACAGTGCTCACTTCACCTGAAATTGTCTGTTATATTTTAACGTCACAGTTATCTGTATTTTTATTTTTTCAAAGACACATACACAGGATTTGGTTTGGGGTCCTTATCTTATCGGTCAGCGCAAGTCCTGGAAACTTGGTTTCTTTAAAAATAAACACACACACACACACACACACACACATACACNAACTTGGTTTCTTTAAAAATAAACACACACACACACACACACACACACACACACGCACACCATTACGGAGTGTCAAAAAAAACTATCAACGTGTTCGATGATGTTAAACACGTGCTACTACTACGTGACCATCGCAGTTGAATAATATAATATCTTCATCTGCCCTCCCCGAAGTATAGTAATTATTGCCGAATGCTACTGCGCGTATATGCTATACAAGATATTAAGTAATATCTCCAGCAGCAGTCGTTATATACAGCCGAGGAGTGTATAATTATAGTATCGCACAATCCATCACTATTATCAACGATGGCCACACGTCCTTTGCTCAGCTGGACTACGACAAAACGCGCCTGCACAGTCTCCGGAATCGCCATCGTCGCGCTCACGGATATTTATAATAAACGATAATAATATAATATTATTGTTCATCTATATCTACGTTCGCATTGATACGCAAAAAGGTGCGGATGACCTATAATAGCCATGCCGATGGCGTACGACCGTTATTCATTTCCGGCGCTTACGCGGTATGAGAAAATACCTTATTTTGGATCGATACGTCTCCGCCTCCGACCGGCCGGACCGCGGAGATCGACTCGTCGTAATAATAAATCGTGTTCGGGGCATACACCGATGACTGGCACACGCATAGACGTTATAGACGTCGTCGTCGTCGTCGTCATCCGTGCCCGCAGTCGGCGGCGGCATCTCGGCGGTGGTTATTAGTCGTAATGGCCAGTCATGTGTGAAGTCGATCATTACATTGGCGCCGCCGATGCCCGGTTTCTCGTGTTTGGTCGGTTTTTTTTCTTCTTATATATATATTTATGTATAATTTTTTTTTTTACTCCATTCACGACGTCACTATACACACTACGCGTGTGCGCGCACACATCGCATCTGTCCTTTAGGAGACCTGCCTGCATAGTGGTGGGATGATGTGAAATGGAAAAAAAAAAATAAATAACCGTTCGTCAAAGACAATCGAACCGCCGCGGCGCGACTATCCTCTGCAGGCTTGCTCTATGATTACAGGGCCAAACCGCACACGAATTAAGTCGGACGCGTATATTATATACGTATAGCAGCAGCAGCTACCGGTCTTTGGTACTCGCGCGCGCCTAGCATCTCCGGCCCCGACATCCGGTTCGGCTATTGCGTGCGGCGAGGCGTCTCGTGAATATTGTCTCCTTATATATAATATTATTTTCCTCCTCATCATATTATATTTTGTTTTTGGTGTTCGTGCGTATTTTGTCCGTGCGCATTCACACGATTGTTAATATACTTCCACTCGACCGCGGACTAGAATGCGCGCCGTGTGTATAGGACTCAAGGAATAGTGCTACCGTTTTAACGGACGGTTACTTACTATTATTATGTAATTATTCTTATATACCGACCACCTGCACCCTTCGTTAAGAGATTTTAATAAAAATAATTCTTATCGATTTCGGTTCCGTTAATATCGTCGGCCGTAATAGGTATAATTTATGCGAATACTATCCCTATATAATTTTCTAATTCACGCCGTATTATTCATTAGTCTGATATCGATTCGTGATGCGAAAGACCCGTCGTAAACAATATAATATATAATTCGTCGAAACACTCATTGTTGCAGACTCGATTACACCTCATGGTTTTTCTTCCGCGTATATAATTATCGCGCATACATATTATATGTTGCACACGACTGTATCTTTTCCACCCCACGTATCTCACGTGTTTCGTGCATAAATAATAATATAATAATCGAATTCTATTATGTGTGTTGTTTCACATATTATAATATACATGTAGGTACGTTTTGATCGTATAGCACTTCATGATGTATTCGTCTTTGTAAAAAACGATCGATATAACATGGTTTAAGAGAAAATTATAAATAATATCGTAAATTCACGATGCCACTATAGTATACGCCGTCTTATATATTATATATTATGGTGGTACAATAGTTACATATATACGAGTACATTATAGTAATACGATGTCCCACGCAATCGAGCTCTATATTTATAAAGGAATTACAAGACACACATAAATATTCATCATAATATCTGCGTCTGAATAGGTTATAGGTATACACACATCATAATATATATAATAATATATTTAAGTATGTAACAGTGACGCATATTTCAATGTATACACGATTTTTCGCTTAACCATAATAACTTCTAATTAAATCCATTTGTAATGCACGCGTCAACACTCTCGTCGCAAACAGGAATAACGGTAATTATCATTATAATCAGACTCGGTGTGCAAACACATACACAAACAACAAATACATTATATACCATAACGAACATCAACGCGAATCCCGTAACGCATCGCACCTACTTAAATAATATAGTCTCATCGCCGTATCACCTTCCCCTATTCACAATATTATTATATGTATTTATGTATGACATCGCAGACGTGTATTTTATTTCGCATATTTTTCTCGAAATCTACCGCTGTAGGTACTCTTGTTCTAAATATTCTTATATTTTGTTCCTACCGTAGTTTTGAACCGCTCGCACGAATACGGCGTACCGTATTTATAGGTATATGTTCGACTAAACGCGTCCCTCGTGGACAAAATATATCGTTGTGCCTGTAATACATGCTTTCACTACAGTGTCGTAAATGATTTCGTCAAATTACACATAATTTGACACAATATTCGACGTAATTGTGTATAATACAATTCCTCTTCGTATGGTATGTGTACACGACGTCACGTGTAATGACGACAATAATAATTACATATTATTGTCAGTAGCTGGCGAGTGTCGGATCTCGTTATTTGTACGCGATCGATTATGATGTTAAAATGTTCTCGTTCGAACGCTCCCTATACCGATGTCTCCATATAATACATCTCTCGTACACGCTGCAGGATCTTGAAACGACTATCTCGTATAATCCGATGTCACGACAAAACGATAATAACACTACGCGACGATATTATATATACTCGACGATCTCGTTAAAAAGTCACTCAACCTGTACAGATATAATGCTCGTCCACATGACGAATAGTGGTCGTTGGGACACACACACAGAAATACATCGTTCTATGAAATAATATTAATCGAAAACGTATTATACACCGTCGTATAATATTAATAACAATACACGTCATACCTATAACTTATATGATACATAATATTATTATAATAGTAGTCGCGGTATAGCATAATACACGAAACTGATAACGTATTTATAATAGTATAATATGTAGCCGACATGGGTTTTTTTTTTTTTTTTTTAGTAGTAGTATCGAGAAACGAACAGATGGCCGCTCGGTATATTAGCATAATCGTACGAGCGGTGAAATTGGAATATTTCGTTTCGATGTTTTTTTTTTTTCAACTCTTTTACGTCTCCTTACGTTTTTTTCCTTCTATTCATTGTGTTAGACGCGTCTTTTCTTCTCCTCTCCGTTTGCAGTGCGTGCACGGCAATGTCGCCGGAGAATTATCACACGACTGCCGAGCGAGCGGGCGCGAGCGCGCAAGACCAGTGGCTTTCGATAACGTTAAATCCGAACGAATATAACCCTCTCATCTGCAATCCGATCATTTATTATGGGATTTAAAAAGCGACAAGTCACGCGCATTGAATATTTCATATAATTAGTATATATACGCTGCGGCGATATTATAATACCGAAAATCCTTTGATATATGCCAGCCGATATAATATCGAAACGATTTTTTATTTCTTATTATTTTTTTTCCTCGTCTTCTTATTTTTTATGTATACGTTCACGCACGCGAGGGCGCGCGTGATTTTATATTATATTTATATTCGTATGTAGTTACTGATTTGATTCATTTCGATGAATGTCGCCTTTAACGACTGCTACAACAGCGCGACAACGCTATTTGAATAAGCCGCAGCGCGGCATTCTTTCAGGTGTCGGTAAACTGGTTCGTCGATAGCACCCTCTCGCTGGTCCATATTTTTATATAACCCTCGTTTTTCATCCATGTGTATGTTTCACATGCAGAATAGTTTTTTTAAAAATGTGACTTTAATCAACGATTATAGGTATACATTATTATGCTGATCATTTTTTTCTCTCTTTCATTTTTTTTTTTTTTTATTATTATTATTTTATAGGTATATAACAAAACAAATATGTTGCCGTGTTCAGACGAACAGAAGGTTAACCTAACCTACGTGAACAATAAAACTGAACAGGCATTTTGCGTGTTTGTTTAACTATGAGTTAAACCAAAAAATTATCTCGTATACGATTGTGGTATCAACGGTATATATAAATTGATTGTGTAAGCAAACATACTTATATAGTATAGCTATGGGTACCTACCGGAACAGAAACCACAAAAAACAATACCATTAACTTTTGAAAACATCAATTGAAATTCAAATTATGGATGTCTTGAAAATATAATATATATTGCTATAACCGCATTAATTATAGATAATATTATACTTATGATTGTACAATTAATATTATTAATGCTAATGAAAACTTAATGATTGAATTAATTGAACTATATCAGGCGTATAATGCATCATCTGTACTGACTGAATACTGACCTAGATACATTAATAATATAGTAATAATATTGTTCAAATGCTTTGATAATTATATTTGGTACGATGTATTTTAATGTGTTACGATATGGTATTGTGATTAATTTTTCTTATTATTTATTATGTAATGTTATGTGTAACTATTAGTTAGATTGTTAAAAATGTGATAGCAATTATATTGCTTCCTAGCTCAATCATAGAGAGTAATTTATCATATTTAATTTAATTGTGCACTTTTTTTGTTTGCTCTATCAATTTTTTTTTTTACTATTTAAAAACAAACAATATATTAATTATACATTAGTTATATATTTGAATTATCTATCTTCTGTAAGCTAAGCTTATGGCGAAAACAAAGAGTTACAAATAGCAGATACTTAAACTTATACAGGTACTAAAATTAAAACACAATGTTTGCGTAATTATACAATAAAATAAAGTTAATCTAAGTTACATTTAAAGATACATGAAGCCATTCAACAATTAATTTTTTATCATTATTATAATTGTAATTAATATTAACATTCTTCTTTACAGAGAAAGGCATAGAATTACAATATATAAGACCAAGATAGTCAATAAAATGTTGACCAACTGAATTTTTAAAAAGTGATGTTTTAGCAACGAATGATCAAAAGCTCTTTTATTATTAATTTTGTTTTTATCAACATACTGATCTAAGTGTTTAACCACCTACAATATATCCATTTTTTTTTTTTTTAAACAAGGTTAACTGGTAATACGTTGAGCTCCTTAAAGTTATGACTAGTTATTCCAACAGTTTATTTTTTGTAGGTATACGCATACTATCTGTCGTTGATGAGGCAATAAAGATTTTAGAGCAAGGTTTTTTATCAATTTGAAAAAAATAAATTTTTATTACGAAATTACTCGTCAATTTAAAAAAAAAAAATTAAAACTTTATTAAATTTTATATATTAAAAAATAATTAATACAACGCATATTATAATACATCGTTTGAATTTTGGGTTTTTAGTCTTTTGTATTTTCTGAAACATAATAATATAATACTACGATCGACGATGATTTTGAAGATGGCCGCCCCTTACCCTCGTCCATTAAGTTCATAATATACGATGAGAACCTTTAATGGGCTTTAACGTTCAATGAATTATTCTGGGTAACGCGAAATTAAGATGGAAAGCACATGACCTATAAAGGTCGGTCGCGCTATACAATAGGTAGACTTAACCCGTTAATTGCCTGATGCCTTAAAAGAGATCGCGGGCATGCTCTAACGTAACATAATCTTTTGGGTCACGAGTTTTTTGCGAGACACTGCAATTTTACAAGTACCTACCTACTATATAATAGAAATATAATATAACATATATAAGTTGTGTATTCTCGTAAGCATATAACGTAATATATGCGTGTAATATAATAAATGACACCGTATATATTAAAGTAGAACCGGTGCTATATACCGTGCTATAGTTTGCAGCACTTGGGCAGACCCGTAAATAGAGTATTGTCACAATACTTAAAACTGAACAATAATCGTCAACTTACGAAGATCTGTTTTAAGACGTCCTAACTTGACAAATTGTATCTTTCGCGATCGTCACCCGTAACAAGACTTCATTCTAGTAGGTATAGGTAAAGGTATAAAGATGATTAGAACATTTATTTGTCGATGCAAATACCTAGTAGCCAATTTTTGTTTTAAATTTGTATTAAATGCGTATGATACAAGAATTTTTTTACGGTTTTGTCGTGTGTACCTATACCTTATCGTATTAAAATCATTTTCGTTCTGTCGTTTCAATCTTTTGTCGAATCATGAGTTGTAATAGATGTTTTTTGTATCTGAATATCGACAACCGACGATGCGTGTATGAATAATATCGAAAAAGTGTAGGAACGGTAAAGATCAAAAAAAAAAAAAATGTTTTTGTTCACTACACACATTATAATATGTTAAAAAATATAAAATGTATACTAGCTTAATATAAAATAAAATATATATAAAGTTCAATAGTATAATCGAATGGATCACATACAATTATCGATCGATTGACTAAATCCAACACCGTGCAATGTATGGTCATGATATATTATACTCTTACGGCATACACTCGTGTCACTTTGAAAACATTATTAAATGATAAATTATTACCCATATAATATGTGAGTATATCGTTCGGTGTGTTGGGTGTATACGTATTAGATTATTGAGAAATCATTATTATCGAACGATGATACGATAATATTATTATTATTATTATTATAAATTATATGGCGGAGAAATAAAAATTGTGTTTATATATTTTTATATCGTAGGTATATATTGACGTTGTTTTGTATGCTCAATGACACGGGAACCGGTTCCGCGTTTCGGCCGCGGATCAAACGCACGCGAGATGCGGAGAAGACTAATGTAAATCGAATATTACAAATCGTAATTTGAATTTGATTGGTAACCGGTGTTCGGTTAATTATTTCCGCTGTTCGAATGACGCACGAGCATCGTGTTTGGGTGACGGGGCGGTGGAATAAGTCGGAAGGGGAAAAAAAGAAAGAAAATAATAATATATATAATATGGGAAACGGCATTTTTTTCCTTCTTTCTTTTTTTTTTTTTTTTTGATTGATTGCTCGCAATGTCTGTTTTGGTGTACGGCTTGCGGTTTTTGTACACGACCGTGTGACAAACGTTTTCCGAATGTTTGTGACAGGGTAGTGGCAAAAAATAATAATAATAATAATAAAAGAGGGACAGAATAAAATGCGATACGGCGATATTAGCTGACCACCACGATTATATCACTGTACTAATGTATAATATTGTTTATTTGGAACTAATCTTGAATTTCGTTTATATTTTACTGTATATAAGTTAGAACTAATTGTTTTAATATTCTAGCTCTGCAATAGTATAAAATGGTTATAGAGCCATATGCAGGTCCATCTGCAATCGGTACCTATTATGTATTCGAGAAATTATTATTTATTAAAATATTTGTATCATCATCATATAAAAATCGATTAATTTATAAGTAGATACGTGCATTTTCAGACATGGATGCAGTTACTTGATTTTAACCCAAATGAAACTCAATTATTTGTATGGCAAAGAAATTTAAAAAAAAGGCATTCAAATCAAACTTGTGGTTGTTAAAATCATTATTTTTTCAACCATCAATTGAAAACATCTTATTTTCTCTGTTATGTACACAATACATATTATGTTAATGGATACTTTTAAGTTATAATTATTATTGAGCGTTATATGAGTTGAGAAATTGGCCGAAACGGATTGAAATTTTTATTAAGGTTTGTCCCAACTAGTCTAAATTAGGCCCATTCAAGTTTGGGTAATTATTAAAACCAATTTTATCATCCCTATTATATCTAGAATATTAAAGATAAGACATTAACACTACACCATGGGATTCAAATTATTATCATAGCAGTGTACGGCGATGACATTAAGACAAATATTAAAACGCGACATAGAATAGAACTTATTGTGTTCTATAAATATAATGCAGGAAATCATTATAATTATCGAGGGTTAGATCCTTATCAGGATATACCAAGATGGATAATTTCCTCTAAAAAACATAATAAATTGCATATACCATAAATACAAATGGTTTTAGAATAAGTTTTTTCTTATACCATCACAAGACTCCCTTTTATTTTGAGGATGTAACATATTTTCATGTACCTACAGCATACATGCAGTAGCACACTGTTTGATTTATTAACCAAATCATTATAATATTACTAACCCAACATTCGTCCGAAGAATTCTTAAATATGAAAAAAATAAAAATAATATAATTTTATTTTGAACGCACGTTCAAATAAACACGTTTTAGCGTCCTATTTATATTTCAAAACATCATATTTATTCCTTGCTATTCATTACTATTTACAAACCATATTATTTTAATTATGTTTCGAAAAACTTTTTAGTTTTCGCTCTATTTCGATATATACTCAATTATATTTGATCATACCATTATACTGTGGTTGAGCAATAAACCTATTTTTTACAATAAATATTTAACGTAATAATATTTAAATAACCTCGACATTTTTTTTTCTATATACTTGCTTATTCGTCGCCGTTTGTTTTGAATTAGTCATTAGATTATGGTAATTTTTAAATGCCCCCAGAGTGTTTTAATGACTTGCAGTGACTTATATAACATCAGAAAGTAATGGGTGCCATTATAATATAGTTCAGACCTTATGAGTTTGAGAAGCTAATGAAACATCGAAGATGTAATAAAATACAGATGTAGGAAGTACTACACCTATACGTGCGCATCGTTATTCGTTTGTGTATATGATCGTTTGGGGAATCTCCTGAATCGTGTAACTTGAATTATAATGATTATTAAAAAAAAAATGTTCTACTTGATCACCGAGAAATGTACCTCTTCCTAAAAATAATTTACTGTGATAGACTATATATAACTATTTTACTCGTAATATGTAATATTAAGGTATGATAATGATAAATCACAATTTTTTTTTTCAAAAAGGTTTTATTTTAGCATGAATTAAAGTCACTTTCACACACTATATTTCTATAATTATTTATAATATCAGGAAATAATTATTATGGTATGTACAGACAATATCAGAATTATTATAGTATTATTTATAACGCGTAATATACTTTAATTGTTACGACATTATAATAACTCATTATAGATCTCGAACGTTTTAAAATTGTATTTATTTTATAAGTTAAAGTGGAATAACTTCAATTAAATAGTACATTGACCTTGGAGTTAATAACATATTGAGTTTAACAGTGCTACGGGTGAATCGACAACGGAAATATAAATTAATATAATATTTCATAAGTGTACTGTATTTTTCACTAAAAAAATAAATCTCGTAACGATTGTAATATGTTTAATACGTATAATATGTCATAATCATTTTATTTGATTCAATAATCAGACATTAATATAACATAATCGGTCGTATAATTTCCATATATTATGTGGTATAATATATTAACACTCGAATATGTATAATGCAGTTAAACGTGAGTCATCTATAATCTTTTCATAATTCGAGAATAATAAATAATAATTAATCAAAAGCTATAAATAAATCTGTGTAGAAACCATATATATACCTACGTACCTACGTTTATTATAATATATTTCAAAGGGGTTTTGACCGAAAATTTGGATGATATTTTATATGCATATAATATTATACTCGTAAGCTACGATAAATAATGCTAATACGTCCTTAAATAAACTATATTCGAATAACGAAATGCGTGTAATTATTCCACGTGTACATAAAATTATTTTCAACAAAGGTCCTTCTTTGCCTATACCTTTAATATTATAGTAACTGACTGTAAACCTGGTCAATAAATTTGATTTTCGTAAACCTATAGTAAATAACCGTTACTATTTTATTTACGTAGTACGAGTATATTTTAATCCCGCACGACGTTGCCCTTGAAAAATTAAATTATATTAATAGAATATATACTTTGTCTAAAATCCTATTAAATGAAAATTAAACATATTTTTAATAATCATTTGGTGGAAGACACTAGTCTTAAAATTATAATCAATAGTACTCTTCATTGTTTGTAAAAAATAACATGATCGTCTAAAAGTGACGAATAAAACTTCACTAACTTTTTAAAACTTATTTCACATTAACTGACACTGTGTACATTGTCGGTCTCTGACTCACCTCGTTGCAACGTCCACCAACAAATATACTTCATTATCGCTTAGCGATTTTTATGACTTTTTCTTTTTGCTTGGCTCCTGAGGATTGCAGTATGAAGTTAATAACCTATAACCTTTCTTAAGAATTAAGGTATAAAATGCAAAACTACTTTTTTTTTTAAATCAGAATGGTAGTTTCACAGATTAGCGCTTTCAAAAATAAAAACAAACAAAATCCTTCAGTTTTATTATATCAGTATACATAATATAGTAATAAGTTATCAGTTAAACTACACTCAAGAACTTAGCTATTGTTATTTGTATCTATACAATTATACAAAATAAGTTATTTATTTGCAAACATATTTTGACGATATTCGATTTTTGAAAAAAGTGAGTACAGAAATGAGATATCCATATTCCACTTCGTTATTTTCCAAAAAAAATACGTCTGCACATTATTACATTAACAATTTGTGGGTGAATGATAGACGTTTAAATTAAATTGCCAACTCGAGTTTCAATATATTACACAAACATAAAAATATCAATTATAAATAATTTAAACGACGCGTTCACAGGCACGAACAAGTGGAGACTGCAGCAGAATTTATTATTTGTTTGTTTGAATATTTTCTAGACGAGAAAAATGGAAACGATGTATGAATCTTTTGAAAAATGCCACTTTGTCTACTGACGGGTCGCACACGACTTATTTTGTATACACTTAAATGTCATCGTAGCTGAGTCATGCTGGATACGAGCGTTCAGGTCGTCTCGTGTATATGTGCACACACACACACACACACATATATATATATATATATGTGTATGTATTTGTGAAAAAGTCCTGCGGGATCGCCGAGCGGTCTCGGTTGCTGTAGAATTCGATTAAGATAATGGGCCCGAACGAGGATTGATGAATGTGAATTTGAATATTGTACGACCATTGGTATTGACCGTATCATTATAAAGCGACAGGCCGGAGGAGCATGTCGAGATGGCGTTCGGGGGTAGGGGGTGGCGGTTTGACGGAGGGACAAGTCTCGTACTCGAGCGCGCACAAAAGAGATCGCTCCCAAGACCTCAGACCCACTGCAAGAGACCGCGGCGGTGGTATCGTTTAAGAGCGATTTGTCCCACACCCACCAACCCACCTATCCATCCACCCACCCGCACACGTACGACCAAACAATAGTCTACGGGATCAGGGCTTCCAAAGGTCCACATGCCGAGCAAGGGACGCGTTGTCGCGCGCGCGGCCGACCGTTTGATAAATGATAAAGCGACGTTTTACCCTGTCCGTTTTCGAAACATTGACAAATTATGTAAACGTCTTATTCGCATTAGCCATCCATCGGTTTTGCCCGCTCGCCGCGAAGCCGCGACGGTGTGGCTGTGGCGTGTCGGGACCCGCGAGCTTTCAGCTTCTCTTTTTTTCTTTCTACCCTAAAAACGTACACAACATTATAATATATAATAATATATTATATAATATCGCGTATAATCGAGCTCTATACGACGTATTATATTATATTATGCAATAATATGTTTATATGATTTTTGTTCGCGTTCAGTGGACGAATTCACCCACAAATCAAACAATGTATAATTGAAACGTCACGAAACGCACAGCGCTATATCGTTATAATAATATGCGAAGAAAAAATATACATACAGCTCGTTTGACGAAGTCGCTGTGACGATGCGTACATTATAATATACGTATTTAATGTATATACTATTATAATCGTTTTTTTTCTACGCTCCTCCAGTGTAGCTATCGACTTCTTTCAAACCAACCCTCCAAAACAGCTCTTTTTATTTCATTATTTTTTTTTATTATTATTATTATTATTCGTCTTGAAAGTAATTAAATAATTTTGTTGATTTCGTAACGAGGAGGGAGAGTATTGCATATATAGTACCTATATCACTCGAGGGTAATACGTGCTGGTAGTATTCTCTGCGAGTTGTGCAATAAGACATATATTGTTACTCAACTATTCGACGGACGACGATAGGTGGGTTAGGTTAACTAAGGTTAGGTTTTCCGATGTAATATCATTATTTTCATATTCGTAGAAGGTATATTTTTATTTCGAAAATTAAAACTTTTGCACTACCTGTAATAATATGTAATATTATAACATCATAATAAGTTTGTTTTCGAAAAATAAGTTTTGTTTTATCAAAACGTGTCTACTATTATGTAATATACATATAAACTGTTTAATTTTCAATTGAAAATGTCATATACATATTTTACTCAAGATCTTAATATTAAAAGGGGATTATAAAATAAAGTATAAATAGTTGGACGGGGTTGTTAACTTTTACCCAGAAAATATTTTAATCGCCCTATCTTTGAAATTTTGAAATACTCTCAAATTATGTTACTTAACTTTTTGCCAGTACAAAATTAAATACGCAATTCTACTAATTTTTGTATCAGTTAAACTTTTAACGTCAAATAATTTAATGATAAGACGTGCGTATTTACTATTTTATTACAACGATCTATATAATATAGTTAATATCGATTTTTGATCAATACACTATAACATATAAAATAAAAAAAAGGTAAAATACTTCATTTATCACATATATCTTTAAAGTTGAGAGTTAAATAATATACAAAAATAAAGTCAACCACATAAATGCGATTAATTGCTTATAAAATCATGTTTAAATTAATATGTTTTATGTATTCAATTTTGAATGTGTTTTAGATAGATGTTAATGTGTAATAAATAAAACTACTGATGCCGATGAATTGTGTAGGACCTACACTGTAGGCCGTAGGGTATTAAATAGTGAACAGTTATGTATAGTGAATATTTATTCATTTTTTTTTAACTTCGCATAGTCAATTTTATTTTTATACCCATATATTATATGTGCTTTTGAATAATTTAATATCCCCATTAAGTATACTTTAATCATACATTGCTCCTCTTCCAAATGAAGGATCATATTCACCTTTAATATCAAAGTACTGAATTTTTTTTTTTTATCCATATTAAAACGGATATTGTTTTTTTTTTTTTTTTAATACGAGAAAATTTAACGGCACATAATATTCCGCACAACTATTAATTATTTGCACTTACTTTGCTATAAGAGCTATAGTTGGAAATAACCCATTTGTAGTTTTATTTTTAATTTCAAATACTCTTTCTATTGAAAATCAAAGGAAAATTAATAAATGAAGGAATAAAATTGTCGATTTATTATACATGATATGGTATATTGCGATATGAATATTATATTTTAAAGTTTCTATGAATCAAGTAAAAGAGTTTTTCAATTCATTCGACTGTTTATTATTCAAACTTTTCTAAAGAAATTTCTCATTCATTGCAATCAAAATACATTCAAATATAATATGGAGAATATTATATTTTACATTAGCTACCCACATAACTACATGTCTATACAATTATGAAACATAGTTATAAATTATATAACCATAGCGATTCGATTCAACAACAAATTCGTTTGAAATTAGCATTAATATTTGAAATAAAAAAATATGCAGATTTTATTGTTATAAATGTACATCTGGAAGAATTTTATTGATCACTAATCACGACTAACAACTAACCACAATAATATTATCGGCACAATACATCAAAGACTGAGCTCAGTTTATTAAAAATTATTTCTCGTAAAATGTTATTATTACATCTCTTCATATTACTACGAAGTAAAAAAAAAAAAAATGGAACAAAGTAGAAATTTTTTTTTGACATTATCATAATAACTGCATTAAATCTTACTCGAAATGGTATTTTACAGATAACGCCATTAAAGAATATAATAACCATTATAAAAACCGTTTTTTTAATTTATATACGTCATATATAGTTTCAATATTTGCTATTAATTATACAGTTTTATTATATGGTTAGATTTTGAAAACTTTTTTATTAAAAACATTATTGAATTTAAAAAATAAAGCTCTACCAAGACTTTAAGTCAGTCGAAAATGTTAATTTTAAAGTTCAATAGCGGAATAATGGACGATCCCCAATAATTTGATTATAAACGACGGTAAGGAAAATTTTTAATTTTATTTCTATAATTTATAACTTTCCCTTCTGGGAAATCTTTATGTTTATTCTTCGTAGCAGTCGGTCGTGTCTCCCCTTATAAAACACTAATTGATCATATTGTTGTTCGATGAACAATATTTGCGTCCGTTGTTTTTCATAATAGCGGTGGTTATTATCGGAAGAAAAATCATCAGTTCCTCGGTCTGTTCTATGTGCAGGCATATACACAAATCAGCTCAGCGATTACAATTCGTATAGATATAGTGGTACTCGTGATATCAAAAACAATAACAACACACCGTTTTGGACCACTTACATCAATAATAATAATAACATAATATAAGCGAGTTGATGCTGCTGCACAGTTTTTGTCCATAGCAAAACGAATCAATTCCGATATAATAACCGTTTAAGTGGTTGGAAATTTGTATGCGCCGCGTATCGCGATGTGTGTGTACGAAAATAATGTGTATGTGCGTTCACGTTAACGTGTGTGAATTGCTTGATGATCATTAGCATTTGAGATTAATAATAAAAGAACACACTGAGGGTACGTTACCGATGCATAAATTAAGCCGTGGGAAAACGGTATTAATTTATGCGATGGCAAAAAGGGGCACACAAACGCGCACCGACGCTGCCGTGTTCTATACGTGGCTCATATTCTCGATAAACGTGTGTATAGTTTATAATATGTACACCGAAGATAATGCAAATTCGTCCCCAAAGAACAATACCCCCGTCGGATTATGTATAATTTTTTTTCCGTTTCGTTTTGTTTGCTTCTTTTCCTCCCGACTCGCGCGTCCTCCGCCGTGTTCGTACACTGCTGCAGATATATAATATGTACCGTCCTCCATACATATATACCTATACCCGCGTATACCTTTGGCGATAATTTAAAACATTACATACGAATATATATATATATATATATATATATATATACATGTATATAATATACCGGGCCCGGTACTGAGTACCGCCACCGTCACCGCCGCCGCCGCCGCCGTCGCTGCTTGGGTGGGGCTTACGCGCTCCTCGCGTACAGTGTTATATACGTATACACAACAAAACGAGGCTGAATATTTAATTAAAAGGGTTCGTTAGTTTTAGTTTAAGGGCAGTCACGGATAGAAGGAATTTGAATCCCTTAAGTTCAGCCTTCCCTTAAGAATAATACTACTTCGTTTGCATATATACCGGGGGCCGGGTGACGCGGAGGGGAAGGCTGGCGGTGTGGCCGGGGGTTGATTAGTATTACCCCTTTTTAATCAATGGACACGATCTGCATGCTTAATTATAACCGGTCTCTCTGCCACCACCGTGCCGCCGCCGCGCGCGTTTGCCGGCAGCAGCTAATCAATTCCGGGACGCGGAAACTCTCATGTATTATAATATAATATATCCTCCTATACTGCACATATATATTATACACATTGTACCTATACGTTATAGTATACGCGATATTATTATTATTATTGTTATTGCGCGTACCGGTTCGGAGAGTGAAAAGAATGAGCGGACAAAAATAAAAAAAAAAATTAATAATTATAATAAATAAATCGCATATGTGTGCTGCAGGTCGAAACGAATACCTAGGGATAAAAGAGTTTTCACAGTTCTCATATATATATTATTATATTGCGTTGCGGCGGGTCCGCGATTGCACTCGCCTCATAAACGCAATGGCGTGCCTGTATTTATATAATATAATATAATGTATAGGTACAGTAACAACATAATAACACGCCGGTGTGTCGTCCGTATAATTAGCATATGCAAATGTCCAGGAGACGTTTCTTTTGTTTTCCGCCGAGCCGCGTCTTTGGGGCGTTTTTCACACGACCCGAAATCGGTCCGTTGTTTTAACGACCGAGAGCCGATTGTTTCTGTTCAATTTCCCAAAAAAAAAAAATAAAGTAAAAACAATTGTTCGAGCCGGTCCCTTCTTCGAACCGCCGCGGTTTTCCGTTGAGCATTGTGTTTTTCGTTTCGTCGACCGGCGGCGTCGGTTACACCCCGTGCATGTGAATAAGCCATTTATGATTTTCAAAAAATACGGCTCGGCTAGCCGTGTGCTTCGTCCATGCGACATAGCTACAGCTCAAGTTATCTCTCGCGGGCAATCGTTAATAATAAAATCGTTTGCCTTTCAAACAGTACCTAACGTAAAACATTAGAAACCAAGAGTGTAAAGAATAGGTAAATAGACAAAATGAATGTTTAATGCGTGAGCTTTGTGAGTTTAAGAAACGCGTAAAGGGATAATTTATTTTTTTTTTATTTTTTTTGTTTTCAGAATAAAACAATGTCATAGAAAAATGTAATAAAAGCCTCGAAAAAACTATTAAAAATTAAAAATATATAATATCTCTATTTAGAATTTATTGCTTGTATAATAATTGTGGTTAACTGCGTTACCGTCATATACTGTCTCATTGATAACAGATGATTATATTCTTTTAGTTTTGTTATTATTGTTCTGCAGAGACCAAACGATCGAGCAGTCAAATATTATTACTTATTCAAGACGATCCCGAGTTTTCTATATATATATTATATGTACTTAATATAATATTATGACGGCAGAATATTACTAGTCGATCGTCCGATATGGAAACGCTCACACGCGGAAATACCGTAGACCGTCGTTATGTATATAGTTGGGATAAGAGCTTAATCGACCGTACATCCTCTACGAGTGATGAGGGGTATTGGTCGTGGCGAGGGGGGAGGCGGATCGGCTGATGTCTAATTTTTCCTCTTCGCCCCGTGGTATCCTGCAGGCAATCGAGTAATATTTACAGACCGTATGATTAAATATATTTATAAATATCGTATATATATATATATATAAATTCGTCCAACCGTGATTCGTATATTACACATATACGTAGCAACATTTTTTTGTATTCCGTTCTATTTTTTTTTCTGAACCTTCAACACAGAGTCGATTATTATTACCATCCGTAATATTTTTTTCTTCTCTTCTTTCCACCGTTACCTATCAATCTTGACCGGTCCTCGGCATCGCCTCCTAATGTGATCTTAATTCGATTCTAATGACACACATACACCCGGCGGGGTCTTCCTCCGATCAATCGAACGGCTGCCGCCGACTCGTAGGTATTAGGTACGCGCATATTATATAGGTACACGTACGCTTACATCACATTTTTTATAATAATAATATAATATGAACACGTTGTATTTTCCAGCACTAATGTCTCGCGGTGTTTTGTCTCCATCCTCCCGTATTATTCAAATACAGATTTAGAATCTTTCCGCCGGTAATATTTATGTTGACAAAAATATGGTTTCCAGTACATTATTTTTTTTTTCGAATACACGCACACACACACAAACGTCACAAACACGCGTATATTTATATCTAAACGTGAGTGTGTGTGTGTAGTCGTAACGATCATTTTAGATTATTTCCTATAATGACGATGACTAGTATCTTTTTTGAAGAAAAAAAAAAGACCCTCTTCTAAGAGTCAGACACACGTTTTGTGGCGCGACATTCACCGTGTATTGACATTTGGAAATTATTAGTTACACATACGCGACGCCGTCATCTGGCGGTATCCGGTGTACGTCTTCGTGGGGACCAAATCAAAGACCACATGAGTGTGTCCAATTAAAATAAATATATATATGTATATATGTATATTATGATGTATTTTTGTCCTGACAAAATATTCGTGCGTCCCGGGTGGATATTTGACGCTAGCTAGAAATTAATTTGTTTTAGACGGTCGATACACAACACGCTAACAATTCGATTTTATACGATACTCGCAAGTCTGGAAATATACATGTGCTCATCATATGATTGAAACTAAAAATTTTAGAATACAAATTGATTTATTATAACCGTTTTTGTTTTCCTTACTACTTCTCTAATATTCGGTTAAAGTGTACGTAAAGCGTAAAAGTTTTTCTAACCTAGTAAACTAGTTTTAACAATATTAACGTAGACAACATATATGTACTTATATACGCAGTTACTACAAGTAAATATGTATAAGAAAGTGTAAAACAATTGAATTTAAAAATAAAACTAATAACAAAATAATAATAAATTGTTTCCAAGAATCACTGAATAATATATTATAATACCTACTACGGATCAATCGTGAGAAACTTGCTAACAAACTTAATTTTCGTTCAATTTTTTAACGAACAATGGTTACGACAAAATATCTAGGCCATGTGATTCTCATAGACATTTTTTTTTTTTTTTTTAATTAGCCACAGACACATTACACTCACCGATAGGATAAGACCGAACGTTAATTTGCACATATGTGTAATGAAATAAATTAACGGTCGAAATTTCCGTTTGTGTTACGAGTTCTTTTTTTTTGGTTATTCGGACAATCATTATATTGTTACACATTATTATCACCATTATTACTACTACTGCTTCGTTGCTCATCGTGTTTTATCTAATAGGTTTTAGATTAATTTTTCTCACAATAGACTCGCGATAGGAAAACGACTCGAAAAGACCAACGAAACACCATGGGAGTTTTTTTTCACCCACACTATTTAATATTATCTATTCCGCTTGATTTTAGCGCACGGCTAGGACCGAACTCTGCGCACATTATCATTATTATTGTAAATTGTATATATTAATAATATACTCTTTCGGCGCGTTTGTTGCGAATAAAAAAATTAAACGAGCAGGTGCGTACATCACATATAGCTAATAAAGTTTTAAAATATTGCAAAAACAAAACGTCAAAAATTTGTTACCGTCGACAACCGTGTACGTACGACATATATAAAAAAGAGATCGTATAGAAATCCCACTATAAACGATCGCGTTTTATCGGGCCGAGGACCACACATCATCGCCATGTATATCGGGTGATTTATAATATCCGACGAAATGTAAAAAGAAATTATATATATTATATTAGAGTTGTATTATTGTAGGCACTGAATGACGCGCACGTAAATTATTGCTGGCATGTGCAGCTGGTCGAACGAGGAGTCGGTATAAATGTAAAAATAATTTAAGCTTCATCGACGTGTGAATGGTTTATCTGTGTGTAAAAAAAAAAAAAAAAAACAGAGACACACATTATATAATACGCATACATGCCACGTATACTCCCTCGTCATTTTGTCGTGCAACAGTTTCTATCGATTTGAAAATATCCAACGCGTTCGACCCACGTGAGATACGATCCGTAATATTTGCCTATAGTTGGTAATATCATTATTGTGCCAAAATCAATAAAATCTTGTAAAATTTCGAACAATTATTGTTCGATATCGATTAATTAATACAGCAGGTGACATAATATTGTAGTGGTATTGGTACGCGAGTATGGACGAAACACGAATTTGATATATCTCGGATTTTCGATATACCTATCAGGTTAATTCGTTTCGAAAGATACCTGCAACGTATATAATGCATAATGTATAATATTGTAAACCAACAAGTCGTATCGCGTGCGGTTCATTGTTGCCACTGAAATTTAGTTTCAGAATTTCTTAATAACGAAACTAAACCTATTCACTTTGTATACGATGTGCAAAGCACGCTGCAATCACCATTAATTACATTTCACTTAGCTCTGTCTATAATATGTATGGCTAATGCCTTAAACTCTTAACGCCGATACTATACGTAGGTACCTAAATTACAATATATTGATGTTATGTGCATTAATATTATTGTACATAATTATATATATCTCGGCATACATTTACTTCGTAAGACTATTCGTGCGCCCCTCTGTATATTTTAACTGATGTATTTAAAGTTTTTTTTTTTTTTTAATTGGCATACTTAGATTTTCAATTATTTTGTCAGTCAATTATAAAATTGAGTTTTCCATCTTGCTCATTATAAACATTTTATTTAAATATATATATATATATATATATAATATTATATGCATAACAAAAGCATGCTAAAAAATATAAAAAGTTTTAATTTACTTTGTCAATTACGAATATAACTTTAATGCTTAAAAAAATATTTAAATAAAATATGATTTTTTTTTTTTGAATTTAAAATAAAATATTGATTTATATGTCTGTACAATAAAAATGTCCATATGCTTTCAACGAACTATAATAATGACTACTATAATACGAGTATTGTGTAGTTAATATTACATTTCACATTACTTAAAACATATTATAAATTTAAAAGCATTAATGGATTAAAGTAAATACTTACATAATATTATATTACATACGAGGTGTCCGTAGGTAGGTTTATGACTAGTATCTATACTATGAGATTAATGCCACAATTTTTTTAATATTTTAATTTTCATATTATGCAATTTCATACTTAATTCTGATAGGATTTGTGTAAATTAAAATTTATTGCTCATAATATCTATCTAAGTTATATTTTATGTATATTATGCATTTAATTAATGCAGTTGGATAACTATTACTGTATAGTCAATATACCTTGTATTGTAAACGCTTATGACCATCTATCGTATAAAAAACATTAATACTTACCTATTAATTATTATTTTATTATCATACTTTCAAATAATAATAATAACGAAAATAAAATTATTTTAACTACTTTGTAATCAAAAGTGTGTAAGTATGATAATTATATGCTAACTTGCATCACGTCTTTGAGTTAAAAATACAATAAATTTGTTATTTACTGAGTATAAAGCTGAAATCATAGATTAATTGACATTTTTATATACTAAACATAATGTAATTCATATTTTAGTATGTTTTTGATTTTTCTATGCACCCTCAAATCGTATATTTGTTGTTTTATACAAATATTACAATTTTATAACAATGTCGATAATGTAAGTAAGTAGAGAGTTATATAAATTTAAAAAACTGATAGATAAACTTCACGCAATCACTTAGAGTAAAAAATTAAGAGGGTTCCATATTTTTGTTAAAATAAAAAAGTTGATTGTTTTCCCTGAGAGAGTTTGTATAATATATCTAAATTCATTATTTAAATAATGTCAACAATAAGTCAATTTCGTAGTAACGCAGTCAGCTTAACGTCAATATATACACAGCTTAATAATAGTGTACATTGTTATTTGTTAGTGATTATTTTTATCCGCATCAGAGATGATCAAAAATTGATATTATATATTATGATCTCTAATAAAATATACCATTCAAATTTTATTTTATTATTAGCTACTCGTTATAATCGTAACATATTAATATACTCATTATAAATAATAAAGTATCAAAATACAGATAGAAAATAATAGTGTTTGGACGTAGGACACCGTTATTTTATTATAGACTTTATTTAAATAAAATATATTCTAGAATAATATAATATTTCATACGTATTTTATAATATAATATGCGTAGACAGGATTGTTACCAAAATAATAACGATAAAAAAAAACAATATTTTAATTCAATACTACCAGGTGAATTGTACGATTTAGATAATACCTACGACTATTTTAATAACTGCAGTATAATATACTCGTATATATAGGAAAATTATAACAAGACTGTAAATAATAGTAGTATAAAAACGTTCAATCATAAAAATAAAAAAATAATATTAATCACGCATTTTAAAATATATAGATATTGAGATTATTAATTCAACGTTGTGCATTGCTATGGACTAAACAAACACAGCATAATAATTCAAACAGCTACAAATTACAATTCGAATCAAATAAACAATAATTATAAATTACCAGTGTTTGGGTGTCTATAGCTCTGGTGGTTTCCAGATAAAACAAATACGTTTTTGTTTGCAGACGATTAGGCGTGGTTTACCGGTTATTGCTTTGCGTTAAATTCAAACGAAAATAATAATCCAAAGCGTATAAAAACTTTAAAGTCTACTCGAACCAATGTAATGTAATTATATACTGTGGCAACGGTGCAAATAAAAAAGAATCATTAGATAATGAAACGTTAACCTTGTATCCTCCCATTATTGTCTAAATATGTTCGACAAATGTACTTAAACCCTTCGTTTATTGTAACTACACTATAGGTATATAGACGTTTACCATACTTGTTAAGGATCATCATAGGAATCAAATAACATTTTTTCGGTTTTAAAAATCGTCCAAAAACAGATTAACTAATTATTTAACAGTATAATATACACGATTCACACAACAATATATCACGTCTTCGACGTAGAAGTCAAGAGAACGAAATACAAATTTGAAATTTTGTTTTTCGATAGTTTTAAAAATAGAGGATATGTACATTAAAACATATGTTTGTACGTTATTATCACCCGCAGAATAGTAGGTTAGGTACCTACTATAGCTAATTCAATAAAAAGTCTGTCGATTCGATTTTCATATTTCAAAGAGTCTATCGTTATTATATTTTAATATTTGACTATATTTCAATTATTTATTACGTTAGTTGATAATTTGATCACAAACGACGGCAATAATTGATCAATATTAGTTCAATTGTTCGAACATATAGCAGTCTAATTATCCAATAGGCGATAATTAACTAATAACCAAACAACGATTTATGAAATATGTTTAATATCGCGTAGACGTGTTTAATGTTATTAAAATACGTAGTCATCGTAATTACATAGATGCATATATAGTAACAAATGTTTTTTTTTTTTTTTTTTAAAGTATTTCCGTACAAAACACTAGTGTATATTCTACGCACACACACCAATACACATACCTACGGCAATAATATTTCAAATTGTGAAACGAATTTAATAATATTTCCCTGCACGCACGTGACGAATAATAAAAAATATGTATAATACGATGTGTGGCATAAAATTGATAAATCGAAAGGTGTGAAACCCGTACGACGACGTACGTTCCAAAATAAAATATTAATAATGAATTTATTATCATCATCATGATGATGTTCAACGATATAATGTACACAATATAATAACGGCTTGAAACGTGAGACGATAAACGGATCGTGCGTAAGCCATTATAATAATATAATATTATATTATACTATTGTATTATTATGTATAAGAATTATTAGGAGTGCATTTCGTTATAGTGGTGCCTACAACGGCTAACGGTGGATGCTAGTCGGAAGTGAAATAGCGCGGGCACGTTGAATCCGACGAGTTTTCCGTATTACGACATTATTATACGTATTATACGCGATGATCGAGTGGCAGAAAAATATGAAATTCATATCGGTGTACACGAGCAAGCGCATGTATAATGATATTATTATCCCGCGGCTCATAACGACGGCGGCGGGTCCTTCAATCTGAAAACTTTTCATCGCGTGTATTATAATATACACGATACCGCCCGCTACTATATATTACATGCTCAACACTATAACACGATGCTCATGACATAATATATATATTATAGGCATATACTTGACGTGGGTGTTTTTCCTAATGAATAAAATATCCGACACCTCGCTGGTATAAAAATATAATATAATTTAATATATTATTACATATAAGCATACCGCCTTGCGGGAGAACCGATAATAAAGCGAGTGTGCAATACAGATCCCGTCGGGTTGCATTATGCGCTTACGATAAAATGGTTTAGATATATATGTCACACCTATATATGCGCACGTCGTATTGGATCGTCGTGTAGGGATTGCTCAATGAAATAAACATGAACCGTATACAATTCACGTGTGTATCGTCTATCGTATGCGCGCGCGCGTGTGTGTGTGTAAGCGGGGTTAGGGAATCGCATCAACTAGAGAACCGTATATAATATAATAATGTATTATACGAGTCGGTTGGGAAAATAGTGGAAAGGAAAACGAAAACTGTCGATTCAGTACCGTAATGATGATAATAAGTCATGAATTCACCCTTTGGCGATACCGGCGCCTCTAGTTCTTTCTATTTTTTTTTTTTTTTTTTGTTTCTTCTTAATATTATTATTATTATTACCATTCGAACATTTTTATAAGAATAATGACCGATAATAAAGGAAGGGGCGTTCACACGGACGGCCGTAATGCGTTTTTAATTATCGCTATAGTTTTGTTATAGTAAATACAACAATATAGTTACGCGTATACAACACATCTATAGGTACGTATAGGTATTATTATTATAATATATTTTGTGTACCTGTATTATAGGCATAGGCAGTACATCACATCAGACTTGGAAGCGATCTATTGGAGTAATGTTTTAATGCACATAAGACAATATAACAGCCTCAAATGATGTCGGTATGTTTAGTTAGACGTCGAGACACATTATAATATTACAATACCTACTCCGATGGATATTTGAAGTAGTCGCATTTGTTTTGGTGTTTTTTGATAGTTAAAATAATATATTTAAACTCATCGAGTATATAGTTGTGTCATTGTAGCAAGATTTCGTATTGTCATGCTACTCATACCGAGTAGAATAGAAAGAGAGAGAGAGGGAGAGAGAGAAATGAGGAATTAACGGTGTTCTAGAGGTATCGACACTTTGATTTATAATATAATATATTAATATTT